>JACXGI010008879.1:0-16811 GCA_016801175.1 Esox masquinongy
TTTTCTGAGATACTGAATTTGGGGTTTTCATTAGTTGTCAGTTATAATCATCAAAATTAAAAGAAATAAACACTTGAAATATATCAGTCTGTGTGGAATGAATGTATACATTATACAAGTTTCACTTTTTGAATGGAATTACTGAAATAAATCAACTTTTTGATGATATTCTAATTTTATGACCAGCACCTGTATTTCCCCTGATGCCTGTTAACGTTTTGGTTTCAATACTTAGAAGAGCACAAAATGTGTACTATGTCACATTTTCAGACTTAATGGATTTCAAGAGTATATATTTTATTGTTTTCAAGTTGACACGTGCACACTGTAGTGTATGAATCCTCACGCACAGAGAACCCCTCACGCTGGGAGCACAGTACCTCTCTGGCTAACCACCACGCAGCCACACTGCGATTCAGTGCCTTAGACCACTAGGACCAGTTACATTTCAGAAGTAGGAATATCAAATGAATACAGGACAAATTAGTGAAAAAATAAATGTCTATTTCCATGGATGCATAGAACACAATCTGGGTAGGACACATAAAGCCTAAAGATAATGTGTACAGGATGTCCTAAATACTAATGGTCTTTATTTCTCTGGCAATAAACAATGTCTGTTTGAATGAAAATTACATGGGAGAATTCTTTGGAAAGACTATGGAAGATTATTTAGCTTGATGTTAATGAGGGTGCACACTCACCATCTCTGAATTAATCACATGCAAAATGGATCATTATGACAGTTTTTAATTTGCTCTGGATAATGGGGTTACATGCTGAATTTTGGCAAGTTAGTTTAAAAAATAGATGTATTCAATTATCCATGTTTTTTTAAGGGAACTTTAAAATTAAATTATGTCCACTGCTAATTTCAGCACAATCATCTTTATTTCCTATAGTCTATAAAATGAAACATAATAAGGCAAAAGTAAGTAAGGATCAGTCAATTTAAAAATATACACCTGGGCTAAACATGGAACAGTTATCAGGGAATTGAAAGAACTTTTGCACAGCTGCCTAGTTAAAATCAAGGGGAATCATAGGGTAAGACTTAAATACCCTGTTCTAGTGGACTTCCAATGAATGTTTAGATTTTCTTTTCCTTTTCCAATTATAATGCTTTTTTGTCTAATTAGAATGTTAGATAATGCTCCAAAAACTGCTCATTTTACATCAGAAACCTAATGTGAATGATGTCTCTGCAATCAATTATTTTTATTTTTTGATAGGGCCCAAGTCATGTTTGAATGATGCCTTATTCCCACTTGTAAACCAAACGTGCAAAAAAGAAATTTATGGGACTGTGGATAAATGTAAAAAATTCAGAAATTTAGTGTACAGATAATGTATGGATTATGATGTTTGTTGTGTTTTGGAGCACTTTCTAACCTTCTTTAGACAAATTTTTCCTAATGGAAGATTCATCAAACTCAAACCTGGCTACTGTCAAGCATCATTCAAGGTGTTCTAATCTGATGAGAAAAATCAGTTGAAAAAAATCTGAATTTTGCTGCCTGAAAAAGCAGCCAAGTAGACCTGGTTTCAGGATTCAAAGAATCAAGCAATAATAGTATTCTTACGCTTAGCAATCATAGATGTTAAAGCACATTTTTAAGTCTAAAAAACAATAGCTACAGAAAGCCCCTATGGACAACATGAGTGAATCATGTCTCAGGTATTTGTTCGCTTAAAGGCAGTCCTGTGCACTTTGTTCTTTTGACTGAACAACTTGAATTAAGTCAATAAAATAGAACTTTCCATCAGTACAATACAATAGTGGGGGTTTGATATCAGCTAGGAAAGGGCAAAGTAACATTCACAAAAGACTGGAAAAGCTTTTCGGCTGGCAGTCCTGACGCTGGACTGAGAAGTGTGAGTGACTGAGTGCTCTATATATGCACTTCGTAGCATTTTTTTCCTGCACTGGTTAAAAAAAAAAAAAACAAGCACTGGAAAATAAAACACATTATGAACTGTTACCCATTGATTTTTAAATAACAATTCTGTTATGTGGTCTCTGCACTATTCTCTTTGAAAGTTAACTTATTATCATTACACTTGCTTCTATTAAAGAGACCTTAATGTTTGGGTGAAATTCCCTTTATTGGGGGTTGTCTAAAGGCCCAAATGTAATTTCACAATAAGCCATTCTTTACTTCTGTCCCAGCCTGAAGTTAGCATCATTAGCTTTGTTCAAATTAATAAATTGAAACAGTGTGACCTGATCTAGCTGCATTGCAAGCAGAAACTAACTTGAAAATACTTTTAGCAAAGACTGGTGGCATCGTTAACGTCAAAGAATCTGTAAATGTACAAATACACCTTTTTTTATGTACACATTTATTCTGCCTGATTTGTGTACTGTGTGTGTAAAGTATGAAACTAAGTAACATTAGAAACTAATAGGGTTCTTGAGGTGAAGTTTCAAGTTTTAAACCATTTTTCTTCTAAGACAGTATAAAAAAAAATGCACCAGTGCAAATGGCCATCTGTCTTTTGATTGTCACTCAAAGCTAAATTTATTTTTATTGGTCGTTTATTTATACAAATGATCCCATTGACAAATAAAAAGGTAAAGCATATGGCTTGCACACATGAGGTGTTCTGTAGAAAAATAGACTCAAGTGCTTGTCTTTCTCCGTGAGCAATAGAGACAAAATAACACAAAAAACATGACTTTCAGCAGCATGACAACCACATAACAACCAATCAACTGTCCCAGGAAGCAACTCTTTGCCACCTTCTCCTCATCTCCGTTCCTTCACTGATCCACTGAGATTTTCTGACCTTCGTTGTTTGCCTTTGCAGCCTCAGAGATACCCATAGCAGTGGTCATGCTGAAAGTAGACAAGGGGAGAATGTCTTTTGAGAGCAATAGGAGGTAGAGCTAGAATCCCTTCCAGGCACCTTCTGAAACCCTGCCACACTCATTCCCAGTTTCTCAGTTAATGAGTGGTTTTAAAAGCAGTTCCATCCACAGTCTGTGTTCAGCTTCACATAGTTTCTCCATGATCCTTTTTGCTTCTTCATTTGTGTTAAAGATCCACTTTCACCACTAATAAAATGACAAGGGACAAAATGGGGGGAGGGGGGTGTTAGCATTAAAATCAATTAATTCATTGCTCGTTGTCTTTTTCAGATCTCTAAAATTAAGAGCTCTATTTAATCTATTGCATTATACATTGCATAATGGAAATTTAAAGGTATTTCCTGTTTGAGCCGGCACATGCAATATTTACTATGAGCTGTCTCTGTTAATGTGACAACACCGCCTTTTTCTCATGTTGCAATGATGAATTTCAACTTATGGCTCTATTGTTTTTCACCACACAAACTAAACAGGTGAGGATGTATTATCTTCAATCATACTTTTCCAAACCTTAACCCTATTTCTAACTTTAGCCCACAGACCTAACCCCTACCCTCAAGGGAGTACCAGCATAAGTAGGGCATAATTGCATGAGATGAAAGGACTGTCCAAACCTTTCTTTCTACCAGAGTCCCTGTAGTCCACCGGCTCCTGCTCCTTGGGCTCGTCTCCGCTGCTGGGGGTCCATGTCTGGGCAGGGAGGCTGCTGATAGGGTTGGGCTGCAAGGGGATCTTCTCTGGACAGGGGTCCCCTAAGATGGTCTGGTGGGGAAGTCGGGAGCTGTGCATAATGTGGGCATCCAACATCTCCAGGAGCAAGTCATACAAGGGCACCATGTTCTTCATCTTCATGCCGTGCAGATGGTCCATGCCCTTGTTACTGCACAACAAGCAAAAACAAAGGTCTTCATCAGGTTCAGTTTACCTGGCAAAACCTTTTCTGTATAACTGACAGCTTTTAAAACATCACTCATGTTAAAAGCAACGGTTGTGACTTGAGTTAACAGGCAAGCGTGATGGTAGTGACAGTATTGTGGCTGAGAGTTAACAGGCAAGCGTGATGGTAGTGACCGTATTGTGGCTGAGAGTTAACAGGCAAGCGTGATGGTAGTGACCGTATTGTGGCTGAGAGTTAACAGGCAAGCGTGATGGTAGTGACCGTATTGTGGCTGAGAGTTAACAGGCAAGAATGATCATATTGCAGCTGAAAGTTAACAGGCAAGTGTGACGGTCGAGACCGTATTGTGGCTGAAAGTCAACCGGCAAGTGTGACGGTAGTGACCATTGTGCCTGAGAGTTAACTGGCAAGAGTGGTGGCAGTGACCGTACTGCGGCTGAAAGTTAACCAGCAAGTGTGACGGTGGTGACTATTGTGCCTGAGAGGTAACTGGCAAGAGTGACAGTAGTGACCGTATTGTGGCTCAGAGTTCCCTGGCATGAGTGACTGTAGTGACCGTATTGTGTCTGCTGTACCTGAATTGGCGGATGTGTGAGAGCAGCATCAGCAGGTGGGCTAGGCGTACAGACTGCTTCTGAAAGCTAAGGCCTGTCTTAGCGATGGCCCACACCAGTGCATCTGTTACGGAATCCAACAAGCGCAGGACCTTCAAGCGACTCTGAAGCTCTTCTCCCCCTTCTGTGGAACTCAAGCACATGTCTGCAACCACAACACATACACACACTATCCACACGGTACATGTATACATACACTGAATATGTAATGGTCTGGACATTTCTCCATTTGTACATTTATTTCAAATTGCTTGGAAATGGCTTTGTAACCCCTCCTAGACTCATGGGCATCAATCTTCCTTCTAAGGCCACGGATGGGTCTTTTGATCTTGGTATGGTGTTTTACCACACACCCATATGGTTACGTTTCTCATCCATATGGAATGATGGATCCTCCCAAGTTATTCTCTAACAATGTTTTAAACATTTGCACCTGTTTTAGTGAATCTAATTATAATTTTAGCCATTTTATGTGATGGTAAAAGGTTGGGGTTTACTATTTATTTTAATTGCTTAAATGGCCTCAAAGTTAACTTTTTGTGTGTGATTTGTAAAATAGGGTTACCTTAACCCAATTTAACCATCAGTCCATATATACTGCTCCGGAACAAATTAAGAGACCACTGCACCTTTTTCTTTCCTTTCCAAAAAAGCTGAAAAGGAAAGTTTTGTGTGAGGAACAGAAGCGTTCAATTTGCAGTGGTCTTTTCATTTTAACCCTTCTGTTCCTCACTCAAAACCTTCCTTTTCGACTTGTTTGGAAAGGAAAAAGGTGCAGTGGTCTCTTAATTTTTTCCGGAGCTATATATTAAAAAGATAGCTTTCCAGTGGGTGTACTTACCTTTTCACATCACTTAGCTTTTGGTTGTCAGAGAATGTAATTTTTACATTCAAGAGTAAAAGGGTCCAAACACATTTAAAACAACCAAGAGCCTTTAGGCTCTACCACTGGCAGTTGACAATGACTAAAATACACATTAGTACAAACAGCTAAAGCCAAAGCATTCCCTTGGAATGCAAATCTTTAGGTCTCAGGCAACCAAACTTTCCAACCATTCATAAATAACAATAATGTATGCTCATTAAATGTTATTACTTAGGCTACAGTTAAGAAAATGTTATTAAATATCAAAATAGTGGCCATGACCCACTGACTTGGAAACAAGTAGACTGTTACATCTTTGTGAAGTAAATAGGAACTATGATGTGACCAGAGAGACACTCTGACTCAAATTATACACAGTGTTCCCATTAGCTCTTGCCAGAGTGAGTTATTCCTCTGGTTGCCCATGCCAAACCTCCCTAGACTATAAAATAGACAGGATAACACTGAAAATAAACTGTCCAACATAGCGATTAAGCTGAACACTTAATTTTGATATGCACAATAAATAAATATGAAAAATACAAAGTACAAAAGAGAGGCAGACAGATATATAAAAGTCTGTTCATTCTTCTAACACATCCACACTCATATGTGAGCACAAACACTTTAAACATGTACACAAACACACACATACTGGAGTTGAGGAGGATCATTGCCTTGAGGCAGACATACTCCTCCCTCTGCAGCTTGAGTTCCCTTAACCTGGAGGTAGCCGCTAGCAGCATGTCAAAGATCTCCACGAAGCCCTCCACACAGCTCCCCTCGTCCCTGAAAACAGACGGACACTTTCTTTTGAATGTTTGATTAGGAGCCGCAATGAAAATCTATTAAAAGTAATACGTATGGTTGATACAGTGGTAGAGGGTGGTCACCTGCTCAGGCTGAGGTCCGGGGAGAAGATGAGCCTACCAGGGTGGTCTACAGACCTCCACATGAGCCCCAACATCAGCACCTCCAACCAGCAGCACTCCAAAAGGTGGACCTGGTCGAACAGGCTCAGGTCAACAAATCCTGTAAAGATAGGCCAGACCCATACTCTGAGTTCTGATCTAGGGCTAGATTCAGTATGTTGTTTGAAGATTTAAATACAAAGGCAATGTTTCAAAAACTTCAGACAGGCCGGGCAAGATTAAGAGGGCCATAAAAGTTATTTTCTAGCTTTTGGGTCCCTTTTAAAGTGGAATGACAACAGCAGCTTTCCAATCCTGCAGGATTTAACATTTGCAAATAACATGTTCCAGATCTTTGAGTGCACTGATTCCTCAACCCCAAAGACTTAGAGGTATTTGAGATTGACTGACAAAAGAGCAAGCCCAATGTCAACCAGTTAAAAGTTACACATTAACTAACTGATGTATATTTATGTGAATATACACTGAATTCAAAGGGAAAAGATTAGTGTCAACCAACTGACATGAATGTTAATACATTGCATTTAATGGGGGGAGAGAACCATGACAGAGTGGATTCGTGTCAATTTAGTTTTAGCCATTTGAGGCTTATGTCAGTACATTACATTCAATGAGGGTCACAAGGTTGGACACACTAAATGCCAGTTTTAGGGTTATGTTGCAGTACAAATTAATTATTCATCTGTTTCCAATTCATGTAATCTCTTTAAAATGGGAATAAGTCTTGTGCGAACGCACGTGCGCACAACCAACCTGGTATCTTCTTGGCCCAGCTGATCATGTGGACCAGCTCCTTGTCAGCCAGGTTGGTGAGCGACATCATGACCTTGGCCTCCGTCAGGGGCCTCCTCATGTCCCCCATGAGGTAGATTTCCGGTGGCTCCGCATGCATGATCTGGCCAATCAGCTGCTCGGGGGTTAGAACCGGGGGGCTGAGTTCCTTGATTACCTCACCAGCCGCTTCGCCCTCCTCAGCCGGGGCCAACTTGGGCCCGCTAGCCGCGCCACGGGAAGAGAATCGCCCCACACGCCTCGGTTGATGGTTCCGGCAGTGGCTGCGGTCGCGACGCATTCCTGAGGAAAACAAATGTATATGGATAACGTGTGATTGCGATCACTATATCAGGACCTCAATTACACCCCCCTGATTTCACACCCACATTTCCCAGAGATGACTCTCCTTTGTCCAGCTGTCTGTCAAACCACCTTAGCATTGTAGAACATGGGCCAGTTGCATATCTCCCACAGACAGTACCAGAGGAAATACATCATAGCTGACATTTAACATAACTCATTGCTTTCTTGGTGGCACCCAATGCTAAGGCAGTTGACAAAATAAATGACAGTGCTCATTCACTGTGGACCTCTAGCTAAAGTAAAACACTTCATGCTTATGTGATGAAGCAGATTAATAACAAATGATATAGTAAGGAAGGAGAGTGATCGTCCACTACCCTTTAAAATAATACAACCCTGTTTCCAAAAAAGTTGAGATGCTGCATAACATGCAAATAAAACCAGAATGCAATGATGTGCAAATCATTTAATCCCTATATTCAACTGAAAACAACATATCAAATGTTGAACCAGAGAAATTGTATTGTTTTTGGAAAAATATATGCCCATTTTGAATTTAAGTTTCACAGTCAACATAAGAGAGTCAGCATTGATTTTTTAACCATTGCTGAGCCAATGAGTTGTAGAGGTAGACTGGACCAATTGGAGATCATTTCTGAATAGTACATTTAGATTTTTCTCTTCGTTATTATTAAAGTCAAAGTGCATTAAAACATGTGACTGTCCTGTTTTTTAGAACATTTTCACAAAAGGAAGTAAAGATACTGATAATTCTCTTTTTGTGTGAAAGCTGATTATTATCTGATTAGAATGATCTGAACAATGACTGTTCAAATGGGTAAGGGTGTGGTCTTTAGACCATCCTGGGACAGCTTATCGAGACTGTATGTTAATATCTTTACATTTGTTCCCTATTGGCCAATCAGACTGAGCGTTTCACGTGGAGGAGTGACATTCACTCCTCCACCCAGCCATTCAGAACCTGCTGAGAACCACCGTACCACTGAGGAGGAGGGGATAAAGGAGGGGATAACCTGAAAGGCCCGAGACACATACCACACTTTGTCATGCCAACTTCGTAGCATTTGCGGAGGCGGCAGGCCTGGCAGCTCTTGCGACGGTTCTTGTCAATAGTGCACTGGTTGGTAGCGGGACAGATGTAGTCATTGTGTGCTGAGAAAGATAGTGGGATTTAGGCAGGGCAAGGGAGAGATGTGGGAGAGAAAGCATAGAAGTTGAGATTTAGGGTAAGTGAGAGGGGAAATGAGAGAAAGATACAAACTAGTTCTGGTTTATTCCAAGTGTACACTGGCAACCTTTTCACAAGTGTTTTAAATATCAACAATAACCATGACAATTTTGAATCCTCTGTCAACCCACCAGTTGAGAAACACACATTGAAACACACACATTGATGACAAAGAGCTTTTGCACTGAATTCAGGCCCGAGTAAATCTGTCCCTAAGTACGGAGGATTGACAGGAAAACCTCCTGTTTCCATCATGGTTTTGTGTGTAAGTCAGTGTCCGTGTGTCTTATTCATGATTTGCCATGTGCCTGATCTACAATGTCATGAGCCCTTATTACCTTGGACGCTTCTTTTGAAGAATGCCTTGCAGCCCTCACAGGACCAAACTCCGTAGTGGTAGCCTGATGCGTAGTCGTGACAAACTGCACAGAAATGCAGATCCGCCTTCACTCCAGGCGAGACGATTGTCTCGGCACCCTCCTGCGATCCCTTCCTCAGAACCTTGCTACTGTCAAACAGGAAGTGACAACATGAAAGATGGTAACGTTATAAAACCAGACGGGTGAAATTTAAAATGACATTAAGGAATAACTCTGTCCTAGGGCATATTAGGACTATAAGCAGAGAAAGGCCGCTATCCCTCCAACCTGAACTCATCTTCCTTTTTACCTGCTATCAGATGGGGTGGGGTACCGAGGCGACAGCTCCACCCAAGGCCCGCGGGTTGGCTGGCTGTGCTGTGGGCGGGACTGGGGCTGGTGGTGTAGAGCCAAAGGAGGCCTCATGTGAGTGTGGGCAGGCCAGTAGAGGGAGGGGCTGACGGACTGACGGCCAGACGGACAGTCGGGAAGGGTGGGCCCACCGTAGCCTAGCAGAGTGGGGCTGTAGAAGGACAAGGGGGTGAAGTTGTGCCCGACGTCGGTGTACGGGGAGGGGATGCAGATCGGGTGGGCCTCCATGTGCAGGGACGGGGCGCTGAAGATGGGTGACTGGACACTGCGACCACTGCCACCCACGCGGCTGGAGTCGACCTCCTGCAGGTTCAGGGGAGTAGAGTCGCGCTCTGGGAGTGGCGATGCAGCCATTGGCAGGCTAGGGAGTATTTTCTATTATGTCATAAGTCGAGGACACCAATGCAGAAGTCCTGGAGGAGGATGATGTTGTCTTTGAAGCTGATCTAAGGTCAATCATGTGTGTTCATTTCTTTAATCATTGGGATTATGATTGGGGGAGGAACTGATTAAAGACGAGTGCTTATGGTCAGTGTATGGGCTTACTAATGGACCTGGCTCTAATCAGCGTGAGACACAGTTAATGGAATTATTTTTTCTGAATCAATAAGAGACACTAAATCCAGAAGTCTTACTAATCTTGGGTCTCTGACCTTATCAAAAGAAGACAACTGCTGGGTATCTGATAAAGGGATTCCAACTGTAGGGACGGAGAGAAAAGAACTGAGTCACAAACAGAACACTTCTCAAAATATCACACAAGACATTACATTCATATGAAATATGCAATTCAATTTGCTATTGATATGCACAAAATAGAATATGTTTTATAACTTCAGAAATTCTGTGTGCGGTATGACATAAATGTTAGGCACAAAGTTATGAATTGGGAGACAAACTGGAACGGTACAGACAGCTGTCTATATCAAACAGAGATGAACCGCTTCACAAGACTTTGTTTGCCTACTGAACACAACCCAAGTTTTCAACACTATCCAGATAAATCATTTAAATAGCTCCAGTCACTATACTACTCTATATAAGTGAGCCATTTTTCAAGTAATCCCAATGGCTCAATTGAAGGTGATTGCAGCCAGTCATTGGCTATATTCCAAAAGGGGTCCTATTTCCTATATAGTGCACTTTGTTTGACCAAAGCCCAAAGATCTGTGGGAAAATGTAGTCCACTTTAATGTGAATAGGGTTCATTTTGGAACATACCCAAGGTACTGCAATAACTTACTGTTTTGATAAACGAGTAAGCAACACATCATTGTTTGTAGAAATATTTAACCTCACATCAAACCATGAAGGTAGTGCATCAGTTCTTTTGTCCCATTATTTTGAATTTAATCAACTAAAGGCCACATTAGGCAAATATAGTTTATTAGGACAAATATAGTTTATTTACTGCAAATGTATATCGGCCCCAAAATATGGGTTATCACTAATATCACTAATCACTACCTTGATCACTAATAATCTGTATCGGCCCTGAAAAAGACATATCGGTCGACCCCTAAACCAGATAGCTGTAATCTACTGGTAAGCGTAAGGATTTATTTCATTGGTGGGTACTCTTCTCTTGAAATACTTGTTGATTCATGCAGGAGAAAGGAACAATTATTAATCTCACTGTCTAGACAGCACACCTGAGCTTTTGGTGGTTGCTGCCCTGTTTCACCTTTTTTATATTACATTTATGTATGAAAATGAACCCAGTGCATATACAACATATGAAAATTAGACACAAAAGTATTAAAATAAAACTGATATATTAAGACAATTTAGTGAATGAGTTCATTATTTTTATTTACAATAAATTGATTACATTGATACCTCACCAAAATGCAAAAACTCCAATCATTCTTACTCCATGCTAGTTGTTGCAGTCATAAGTGTGTTTTGATATTGTTGTGTTGGCCACAGCTCATTTCCTGCTCAAAGGTGATCTACTTGGGGTTCAGTTAGAATACCTAATAAGCACTGTGGTTTGACTTGGCAGCAGTAAACAGTGTTTGACCAATCATGGAGATGTGCCACTACAAGAACAGCACTACATTTTTAAACTGGAACACTAACAAGTACTTTTTTTAAAAATCAATTATGTATTTTTTCATGAAATACAATTAGAATTTTATTGTATTGTGAAATTAGGAGTGTCTACTAATGCAATAGTAAACCATCCTTAAACAAGGATGAACTTTAAAATTGGACATCACTGTTGTCAAAAACCTCACCACATGAATGCCGATGCACGACTGATCAGATGAGGTAGTCTGAGTTCCTTACTGTAAAGGATTGTTAATCATCATTTGGATTCAACATGTTAAGGCCAAAAGCATCTGCGACTGGTGTGTTTATTTGACACTTGTGCTAAAGCCTCATTAAGAAATCTCATCTCTATTCAGTTGTGTTCATGTTTAATGGATGGAAACATATTACAACATTTGGGGACTTTAGTAATTCAGTATAATATCAATGAAATAAACAATTGTAATCATGGAGGAGCTGGAATCTGAAAAGCAAAATAAAATTGTACAACTTATGGAAGATCAAAAATGTTGAACAGGTTAACATAATCATGAATGTTGATATGAAAAAATTTTACAGTGAATTATTTGAGCACGATTTCTTTTTTTTTTTTTAAATCTGCTGAGACGGCAGAAAGACAACAAACTGAAGATTGAGGCAAAATCCGAGGATAAAAAGGAATTTATGGAATCAGTGGAAAAATTGTTTATTGGAGAATGTTCTTGCAATAAAGTTGCTAAAAGCCCTGACAACTAAATCACATCAGAGGATAGTGTATCAAATGTACCTTCAAAACATGGAAGGAGATCACAGTTCTGAGGAAATATAGGAAAATCCACCACATCCTTTGTTAAACTCAAGCTGGAAGCTGAAAAGATATCTTTGTTGTGTATTAAAAAATATTGGAAAAGAAACCATCATTGGCAAAATGAGGAGTCTCTTCTTAAAGAAAGGAGAGAAAAAGTTGAACTTGAAGCTGAATTAGGAGTTACCAGTGCTAAGCTGAAGGTATTATGAGAGGGTTCGATGTGGCCATGGCCCAGGAATGTACACACAGCCACAGCGCCTGATTTGAGAACTCCTGATGATGGACCGATGGATGTTTGGCCTGCCAATAGTTCTTTCAACGTGAACAGTCATGACCCACATGGGTGGAGTTGCTGACATAAGTAGTATCACAAATGTCATGCAACATCAGAATTTAATAACAAATATTTGTGAAGAAAACAAAGATTATCAGCCTTACTGTCATTCAGCATCCTTAAGTTTTTCATGCGTGCCTTCAATCCAGTGTTTGAAGACAAAACAGACAACAGCAAAGGTAGTTTGTATTTATTTTAGAACAGGACAACCTAAAGAATTGGTGCCTAGGTGTGAATATATGGATCCAGATAGAGGTTTTCCAGAAACCAAGAGGCACTTTGGAAATAAATATGAAATCGCAACTGCTAACATTGACAGAACACACAACTGGCCCTTGATCAAGACTGAAGTCCCAGGGCTCTTCAAGAATACGCAGACTCTCTCTGAGAGTCCTAACACAATTCATAATGTGGAATTTATGGAGTAAATGGACTGCCCAAGCAGCATGAAAACCATAATTTCAAAACTTTCATTCAAGCTGAAGAAGAAACTGAGAGGTTTTGTCTTTGATCTTCAGGAAAGGAATGGAAAATGATCTTAATTTGCAAGCCTGGCTCACTCTGTTGATCGCCAAGCCCAAATCCTTACACACCGGCCTAAGAATAAATTAGTAGATATGCCAACAATGTTCTACCCATTGTAAAAGCAACAAGGCACTGCTGATAATCTCTCATCTGAAAATTTCAACTCAGAAAAGGTGTCTGTTTTGCAATGGACACCACACTCTGGACATCTGCAAAAGCTTGGACAAAAAGATACACAAAGAAAAATTGGACATTCTCAAAGGTAGAGGACCATGTTTTGGTTCTGGTACCTGGGCACATGATCATAACATGTAAGCAAAGACTTAACGTTCAGGAATGTTCACTTATGCACTGTACCTTGTTGTTACATATTGTCAAGCCAGATGCTGGAGCAGGTAACAGCACATGACAGTGGGCTTGTCAACATGGATTGTGAAGCCAGGAGTCGTAATGGAGCCAGGGAAGCAGAGTGTATCCTGGCAATTGTTCCTGTCAAAGTAAAATGAAAGAAAAGTAAAAGGATATTAGAAACGTATGCTTTTCTGAAACCAGGAAGTTCTGCTCTATTTTGAACTGAAACATTGCTGACAGACCTCAAAATTAGTGAAAGAAAAGCAGATATTATTCTACGCACCATGAACAACGAGTTTATCTGCACCGCTGTTGTCACTACTGTGGAAATTGCTGGTTTGGACCAAAACAATTACATGGAGCATCCAGATGCCTTTTCTCAGAAGATGATTCCTGTGGAAAAGAAAAAAAAGCATCCCTACTCAAAAGGAGCTGGATCAATTGCATTACTTGGAAGGACATCTCACTCTAATTGAAACTTGAAATGGATTGCTGATTGGGACCAAATTTGCTGAACTTCATGGAACCATGGAGGGTAATAAAAAGAGGACTGCCCTTTTAAGCAGTCAAAATGGTGTTCGGTTGGATCATTAATGAACCACTGAGGAAGAATGTCTCCCCCAACTGTTAAACCTCTGCAATAGCAAACAGAATCAGTCATGAAACTTGAGGATCTATTGGAACAGCAGATCAAGCATTTTTTTTCAGAGCAGAAGGTGGATCATCTGTTCATGGAGTGTGTTTCAAAGTCTGTCGAATATCTGGATGGGCAACATAGTTGATGAACATTCATGTGGAATTTCCAAACAACTGCTGTGTGGCAGTGCAATGTGCCCTCAATTTGAAAAGGAAACTGAGAAAAATCTAGTTATGTGATTACTATACTAGGTTCATTTTTGAAGTTATGCATAAAAGCTTTGCAGTGAAGGGGTGTCCCAGACTCAACAGTCACAGAAAAGTCAATAGCAAGTGGATAAGCAATAACTGTACACTGCTTGTCTCATGAGGAGGAGATAGCTAAGGAAGTTAAGGTTCTGGATTTAGACAAAGACATCTTCCCGATTCAGTTTGCGTTTATTCAGTTTATGATCCCCTTGGGATCCTGGCACCAGTCCTTCTGCCTGAGAATCAAATATTACAGGAGTTATGCAGGCAAAACATTGGATGGGATGAAAGTATTCCCGACTCTTTAGCACAAAGAATTGATGGAACGACTTGGAAACTGTTATCTGATGTAAAAAAACAGGAGGTGCATCAAGTGTTATGTTTTCGGAGAGCCAGTGTCTGCACGGCTACATCATGTCTCAGATGCTAGTGAAAATGACTATGGCACTGCTACTTTCCTGTTACGGAAGAACTGTGCGGAACAGACTCACTGGGCATTCCTCATGGGCAAGGCCAGGGTCACACCCTTGAAGCATGTTACCATTACCCACCTGGAGCTTACTGTAGCCACAGTCGCTAAGCACATTGACAAAATGATGAAAGACAAGCTTGAGCACCCACTGGAATGTTTTGGGTTGACAGCACATCAATGTTGAATTATCTTAGGAAATAAACAGATTTCATACTTTAGTCACAACTAGGGTCAACTCTATGAAATGAGCATCATAAGTTTCGCAATGTGGGTAAGTGGACAGCTCAAGGACCATGAGCCATTGCTTGGGTTCTCAAGATTAAGCATGCTCAAAGGCCATGGTGTAAAACCGATGGTAAAAGTTTGTAATATCTCTCTTTGCAGACAATCTCAGTGGAAGGAAACGTCAGGTTTTATCAGAGGATTGTGTTTGCTGAGGACATTGCCGCACTAAAGAATGGCTCAAGTGTAAGGAAAAGCAGCAGTCTTAAACTCTCACCAAGGTTGCAAAATGGAATATTAAGAGTAAAAGGACCCCTACGCAAGTCTGCCATGCCAGCAAAGTCCAAGCATCCTGTCATTTTGCCAAAACACAAATCATGTCACCAACATTATTGAGGACAATGCATGAGAAGATTGGGCACTGTGGCAGAAACCATATGCTTTTCCTGCCTCAGGCAGCATGATTGGATACCAAGCTCCAGCTCAGCCATAGGGTAGCTACTTCCAAGTGAGTACTTTGCAGAAGAAAGCGGTATTAGAGGTGAACAACAAAGAGCAGACCTGCCTAAGGAAAGACTGGTGCCAGATGAACCACCTTTCACCAATGTGGGCATTGATTATTTTGGCCCGTTTGAATCACCTGAAATTCTAGCCCTCCCACAGGATCATAGTTCATCTATGCCTCGGGTTGTATTAAAGACTGGACAGTTAGAACAAGGCAATGGCCACAGATCAAATACATGATGCAGTTGCAGAGCACAATGCTCAACAAAATCAATCACCTGGATAGTCAACCACCGCGCAGGATCTCATCATGGAGGTATTTGGGTAAAAGGAAATAAGAACAGTACATATGATACTCAGTGCCATACTGGCACAACAAACACTGGATGATGGTTTTCAGACCTTGAAGTGTGAAGCAGAGGTAATCATAAATGATAGGCCTATCACTAAAACCTACAGTATCTCACAAAAGTGAGTACGCCCCTTACATTTTTGCAAATATTTGATTATATCTTTTCATGTGACAATACTGAGGAAATGACACTTTGCTACAATATAAACTAGTGAGTGTACAGCTTGTATAACAGTGTAAATTTGCTGTCCCCTCAAAATAACTCAACACACAGCCATTAATGTCTAAACCGCTGGCAACAAAAGTGAGTACACTCCTAAGTGAAAATATCCAAATTGGGCCCAATTAGCCATTTTCCCTCCCCGGTGTCATGTGACTCGTTAGTGTTACAAGGTCTCAGGTGTGAATGGGGAGCAGGTGTGTTAAATTTGGTGTTATCGCTCTCACACTCCCTCATACTGGTCACTAGAAGTTCAACATGGCACCTTGTGGCAAAGAACTCTCTGAGGATCTGAAAAAAAGAATTGTTGCTCTACATAAAGATGGCCTAGGCTATAAGAAGATTGCCAAGACCCTGAAACTGAGCTGCAGCACGGTGGCCAAGACCATACAGCGGTTTAACAGGACAGGTTCCACTCAGAACAGGGCTCGCCATGGTCGACCAAAGAAGTTGAGTGCACGTGCTCAGCGTCATATCCAGAGGTTGTCTATGGGAAATAGACGTATGAGTGCTGCCAGTATTGCTGCAGTGGTTGAAGGGGTGGGGGGTCAGCCTGTCAGTGCTCAGACCATACGCCGCACACTGCATCAAATTGGTCTGCATGGCTGTCGTCCCAGAAGGAAGCCTCTTCTAAAGATGATGCACAAGAAAGCCCGCAAACAGTTTGCTGAAGACAAGCAGACTAAGGACATGGATTACTGGAACCATGTCCTGTGGTCTGATGAGATCAAGATAAACTTATTTGGTTCAGATGGTGTCAAGCATGTGTGGCGGCAACCAGGTGAGGAGTACAAAGACAAGTGTGTCTTGCCTACAGTCAAGCATGGTGGTGGGAGTGTCATGGTCTGGGGCTGCATGAGTACTGT
>JACXGI010008879.1:16911-32214 GCA_016801175.1 Esox masquinongy
GCTACAGTTCATTGAGGGAACCATGAATGCCAACATGTACTGTGACATACTGAAGCAGAGCATGATCCCCTCCCTTCGGAGACTGGGCCGCAGGGCAGTATTCCAACATGATAACGACCCCAAACACACCTCCAAGATGACCACTGCCTTGCTAAAGAAGCTGAGGGTAAAGGTGATGGACTGGCCAAGCATGTCTCCAAACCCTATTGAGCATCAGTGGGGCATCCAAAAACGGAAGGTGTGGGAGCACAAGGTCTCTAACATCCACCAGCTCCGTGATGTCGTCATGGAGGAGTGGAAGAGGACTCCGGTGGCAACCTATGAAGCTCTGGTGAACTCCATGCCCAAGAGGGTTAAGGCAGTGCTGGAAAATAATGGTGGCCACACAAAATATTGACACTTTGGGCCCAATTTGGACGTTTTCACTTAAGGGTGTACTCATTTGTTGCCAGCGATTTAGACATTAATGGATGTGTGTTGTGTTATTTTGAGGGGACAGCAAATTTACAATGTTATACAAGCTGTACACTCACTACTTAGCATTGTAGCAAAGAGTCATTTCTTCAGTGTTGTTACATGAAAAGATATAATCAAATATTTAAAAAAATGTGAGGGGTGTACTCAGTTTTGTGAGATACTGTATGATCCTAAGGATTTGGAACCAATCACCCACAACTTTCTCTCGCTTTACGCCAATCCATCTATACCTCCCAGTGTATTCAAGACCGGGGACCGTTATCGTAGAATGTGATGGGGACAGGACATATAACTGGTGAATTTATTCGGAAAAAGGAGGACCAAAGAATACCTGCCAGAATTATAAGAAAGAAGTGGATCGAGAAAAGGTGAAACTTTGTGCCACTCATGGATCGTGGGCAGCTTAACCTGTACATTCAGAGAGAGAATAGGACTACCAGTGTGTGTACCACTATTGAGGTTGTGTTGTGTGTCAAATGGGTAGGATACACAGCAAAACACACTGTAGAGTAAGTGCTGATGAATAAATCAAGTTTAGGAATGATATGACTGAAGCATTGATTTGGTGATGGTCCAAACAGGCTATAGCAAACTGTTTTTTTCAGCAGTCCCATTACAAAAAAATGTTTTCCACAATATGCTCAAATAAAAAAAGAAAACATTCCTTAACCTATACTATAACTACTAACCCAATGTGGGTGTCCAAGGATGAATGTCCACTAAACCTAAGCTAAGAGAAATAGGCTATTCTCAAATCAATGATTGACCCATTTGAGAGAAGTTTGTTGCTGTGTGGTTATAACCACTGTCCTAGCTGATAAGTATCTAACACGCACGCACACGTGCGCTCACACACACCTTTAGGTCAATTTTCCTCCATTTCAATTAACTTTATACAACTGTATTTACGATTTTTGTTTCTAGAAATTCAGTCTATCCTCTCCATTCACCTTCTTGCTACAACTATATGGAGTAGTTGCTGCTGGATTATTTAGTTCACTTTTACAGTATGCTATCAGTTAACAACTCAACCAAACTCAGATGGTTATCAAAGGCATCAGATGCATTGCTCTTTTTTCTCTTTCTCTCTCAATCTCTGTCTCTCTGGAATGGTCCCCCTTCTATCACTCTTTGGGCTATAAGTTCTCGGTCTTATTCTAAGATAATGTCTTGATGCCTTAACAATTACGTTAATGTCAGCGTTGCCTTGCTAATGGCGAAGACTCGTAAACTTTGCTTCCTGAGCAAGAGTCATCTCTATCCAAATACTGGTTACATTTTAAATGAAACACTGACTACGAGGTTTTAGTGCAGACTGTCAGCTTTAATTTGTATTTACATCTATAATCCGTAAACCATGTAGGAAGTACAGTTCTCCATACAGACCAAAAGTCACTGGAAAAATTTAAATATTCTTAGATGAATTCCTATTTACTACTTGGTTAGAAATCCTTTGAATATGACGACTGCCTGAGTTCTGCCATCCGTAGACATTACTAGACGCTTGGCATCTTTCCTGGTGATGCTCTGACAGGCATGTACTGCAACCATCTCCACTTCCGGTTTGTTTCAGGGATTTGATTGTTGCCTTGTTTGTTGTTCTCAGCAAGTGGAAAACATGCTCATTTGGATTCAGGGTGGGTTATTGTCTTGGCCATAGATGCCCTAAATATAATACTCCCTCCACCTTATTTCACAGATAAGTTGGTATGCCAGTTCTTTTTCTCTTTACCCATGTACAAAACACACTATTATTTCTATATTGTTGAAAATACCCTAAAATTAAAGTTGACAGTCACTACTTTAACCCCACTGTCAATGTACTTGAAATTGTAAAAAATAAAAAAGGTACAAAAAATATACACTACTGTTCAAAATTTTGGGGTCACTTAGAAATGTCCTTGTTTCGAAAGAAAACAGTGAAGAGGCAACTCCGGGATACTGGCTTTCTAGGCAGAGTTGCAAAGAAAAAGCCATATCTCAGACTGGCCAATAAAAAGAAAAGATTAAGATGGGTAAAAGAACATAGACACTGGACAGAGGAAGATTGGGAAAGTGTTATGGACAGAAAATCTAAGTCTGAGGTGTTTGGATCACAAAGAAGAACATTCATGAGATGCAGACCAAATGAAAAGATGCTGGAGAAGTGCTTAATGATCTGTCAAGCATGGTGGAGGCAATGTAGTGGTCTGGGGGTGCTGTGCTGGTGAAGTGGGAGATGTGTACAGGGTAAATGGGATCATGAAGGAAGACTTTCACTCCATTTTGCAAAACCATGCCATACCCTGTGGAGGGCACTTGATTGGAGGCAATATCCTCCTACAACAGGACAATGACCAAATCATAGGTTTGAACTATGCAAGAACAATTTAGGGAAGAAGCTGCCAGCTGGTATTCTATCTATAATGGAGTGGCCGGCACTGGTATTGGATCTCAACCCTACTGAGCTGTTGTGGGAGCAGCTTGCTCGTACGGTACGTAAGAAGTACCCATCAAGCCAATTCAACTTGTGGGAAGTGCTTCAAGAAGCATGGGGTGAAATATCTTCAGATTCAGCTGTAATTGCTGCAAATGGAGGATTCTTTGATGAAAGGACAATTATTATTTCAATTAAAAATCATTATTTCTAATTGTGTCAATGACTATATTTCCTATTAATTTTTGTCATATTTCCTAATCAAACTCATTTAATGAAAGTTTTCATGGAAAATAAGGACCTTTCTAAGTCACCCTAAACCTTTGAACGGTAGTGGATATATTTTTAAAGTGAGT
The DNA here is from genome assembly GCA_016801175.1 of Esox masquinongy. Lineage (NCBI taxonomy): Eukaryota > Metazoa > Chordata > Actinopteri > Esociformes > Esocidae > Esox > Esox masquinongy. The sequence goes on from JACXGI010008879.1 coordinate 20,161, forward strand.
AAACTATCAATCAAGATACCATTTTACATTTTAGTCATTAGCAAATGCTCTAATGCAGAGTGACTTACAGGTGTACCTTGCTCAAGGACAAAATAACAGATTTGTTTAACTTGTTATATTGTGGATTAGAACAACAACCTTTCCTTAACTAGGCCCTCCTGTCAGTTTCAATAGAAAAGTCACGAGTCCTAGTATGTACATTACGTATAGCCTATTCCCAGCAGAAAAAATGACATAAAATTGCATTCTAAATGTGTAAATTGTTTTAATGCTGTTTTAATGCTTAACTTAATTAGTTGATTGAAAAATCTATTCTATTCCCATTTAAGGAGTAACAAGTTCTTCGTGACTTTGAAAAGATTAAAGCTTCTGTCAGAGGATCCTTTCAATTCCGGGGCGATGCGACACTAAGCTAGCTTACTAAACTTTACCTCTGTTTGCCTCTCTGTCTTTTTACCTCACCGCAGCCTGACTCACTGCCCTCTTAAAAAGGTTAAATTTAACATCAGCTATTTCTAACTTCATCCTTCTAGGTAGCATGCTAGTAACAGCAGCTTACATTCAACAATAGATGTATTTTAACTAGCTATCCGCCTGACAGCTCACAGTTCTGACAGCCTACCAACCGGACAGTCTCCCTTTCCAGTTGAACCGGTCATATTTTTTATCAAAACTGCAGGGCACAAAACAGAGAAGTGAAATAGATATTGATTTTGAGACATGAGATGTAGTGCATTCATACTTAAGTTTATGTCAACTTTATGTCTCTTTTTAGATTATTTTGTAACAAAAACAAGAGTAAAATGTCAGCTGATTATGAACCAAGCTTTTTTATAATCCTTTGTATATTTAGTTCAGCTTGTGTCATGTTGATTTGCTTTTGGCACCCTGGAAGAACACCTGGACCTACAAGATGTCAAATGTCTAAACACTGCTGCGAGAAGCATGGATTGCTTGATTAAAAAAGCACAATTGATAACTAAATTTGACATCTGATGGAAACTGACATTTAAGGATAATCTAGAGATTATTATTTCTATAGGTTGGGGCTGTATTATAGAAAGAGGCTGCTTTAGAGGCTGTTTTACAGAAAAATAAAATGCAGAATAAACATAAGCTATGGTTTGGAAAGGAAATACCTACTGCTAAAAAGAGAAGACTAATCTTTAGATACTAACAATAATTTCTCAACAATTTACAAAAAAGGCAACAGTAATGTTTGTAAAAAGTATGATTCATCTATATCACGCAGTGACACTGGACTGTACCCAATAATATGTAAAGCTCCTAATATTGTCCAATCTGTCTAATTGTCCTGGGCTATTGTGACTTGGGTCATTTGTGTGGTATTAAAAACAATGATGATAATGTAAATGGCATAGTTTTGCATGACATGCGTCTTTAAAAGGACACTTATCCATGTGTGGAAATCCAAAACCTGGCATTGCTCAAGTGCTCGAACCCGTGGAGCCTATGATTTCATAAACTGCGCTGTCTGGGTTTGGAGTTGATATCTGATTTTTTTTTTTATTGCTTTCCATTCAAGTCCTTATTCGCTTTTCTTAAAATGCATTAGAAACTAATTTAAATAGTGTTGTAGTTGAAACAGAACAAATGTCATTTAAATTCTATTTTGAATCGATTTAAATGTGTTCAGTCTTGATATTTGAAATTTGGTTTCGTGATAACAGCTTGTCTGCAAGGCTGTTGGATAGGCTAAACAAATCAATAATAGTAGCAGAAATAAAGAGCTATGCGTTGCTTTGCAAGTCCTGCAAATATAAAAATGTGCCTATACGACGCTCAAATGCAACAAGTGCATTTGGAATTTGTACCTCATATCCAAGGATGAGATTACTGATCAATAGAAAGCTAATAGACTCAAAAACACCGTGGCATTAATAATACCACCGTTATATTTCCATACAGCCTCAAAACATTTTGCACAAATTAAACTTTTAACCACCTACATTTTCGTGTTGTTACCTACCTCTTGCAGATTACCGCACACAGTCAGAAAAGTTCCAGTGGTCAGTTAGAAAACCACACTGAGCAGAAACACTGGCATCTATTTCCGTTCTTCGTTCCGGCAACAAGATGCACGTTTCTGCCTCAAAGCACGACAAGCGGGCGGTAGAATTTGAAGACTGGGCCTGAGAACTCAGATAACTGACAGCCTACCGTGCACTTTCTCAGTTTACTTCACCATGCGAGCATGTAAAATCTCTTCGTAGACAGCAACGTCACTAACCACACCCGCTGGCCCTCTCTGTCTATCTATGATTTAGTTGGACTTGGCGATCCCTCTAGTGAGAGTATTTCGTAATACTGTTGCACCGTCAGTTTTTATAATGTATTTATGATGTGCCCGCGATATTGTTTATTTTCATTGGTATGATATACTATTTGGCACCTGACAATGACATTAATTATATAAAATTCGTGTTTTTGCATTGGTATGACAAGGGCTTGCTACTTTTGTTTCTTTGTTCAGTTGGTAAGATATGGCGCTTGTATTCTACTAAATACAGATACATGACCATTACTAAGAATAGCCTACTTGTGCAATTGCCATTATTTTAAAATGCACAACACTCTGAACGTGTCATTGAGATATCAAAGGACAATATTAAACGACCAGAAGTAGCCTAGAATCTGGGATCACATTTCATAACCATCTTTAAACACTAGGATGCAATTCCAATGGCCATACCAGATACATTTCGTATTGCTTTTCCTTTTGAGTAAATTAGTATACAACAATCGTGGTACAAATAAATAGTAATACCTACACTGGATGTCTATTCACATGTGCAATGATGTCTAAGCGAGAAAGAAAATGTTGTTGTCCATTTGTGAAGTTACAGCAACAATTTCACTGCAACGTTTTCAGCTCTAAGCAGCTGTCGTTAAATAGGCTACTGAATATAGCCAAACTGTGAAAGATGTTAATGGTTTGTTTAATGTTTAATCACTTCTTCAAAGCAAGTTATATGCAAATGCAAGTGCTGGTTCTGTGTCATGTAGGGGCAGGGACTTTTCTGTGTGGGGGTTTGCACTAAACAGCGGATGTTTGACCCTTACAGTATGTTCTTTGCAGGGAGTCCAGAACGGAAACTGCTTATGATCCTGTAGCCAAGAACACAGCTCTACAGCAAATTGCTGGGTGAAAATAGTCAATGAAAGACACACGGTTATATCCAATTAGGTGTGTATTATTGGTTAGATGTGCTAAATAGAGTGGTGAAGAGGATGATGCTTGATAAGTCTAAACCATTTGCAGCTGCAACAATGTAAACAAAGCCTCTGTGTGTACTCAGAGGCTTTATAGGACATGTTTTGTCCACACCCAACCCAATTACACAACCAAGAAGAGGGCAACATCACGGCACTAGTCTCCCGGTCGTGGCCCATTGTACAAGCTACTCCGTTGTGCATCAGGCAGTGATAATCATTTCAGAATTACGTCTCCTCGCTTCTTGCTTCTCGTCCAATTTTGGAAATTGCTCAAAACCCCGGAACGATCCAGGTGCTTCTGAAGCTGCTATCCTATTACAGCTGTAATGGCCAGTGGTAAAGTCATTACTCTTTGCCAAGGTACATAGAGGGGCACCGCAGGTAGCCGATGTACATGATCCAAAGCACACTAGCTAGACTTGATTAAGCTTTCACTTACAGTATAGGCACATCTGGGAAATCATTGCCCAGATTTGATTTCTGAGTTTTGAAAAGCAATTTGTGGCCACTTTTTGACCTGTTCCTGATCATTTCAGACCTCTTCCAGGGAGGATGGAAACAAAATGGCTGATGCTGTGGCTGGATGAAAATGATTGACTTGAAAATATAATTAACCATAAACAAACCCAAACCAAAACCCATAATGTGTTCTTTCCCGCATTGGTTTGTGTGTGAGGAATCAGAGATTGGAGAAAATTGGGGTCAATAGGCATTTGCAGCAATTAATAGTCACTTGCAACAGCTGTGAAATGAACCCAGCACACTTAATTCATGAGGAAAGTTGCCAACTCAATTGTACTCGTTGGGAAGCCCCCCCACGTGCCAGGTCAACTCAATAGCAAAAACAACTTCCCTCTCTCACTTCTACAAAGCTGTCCCACATGGTGCTTGCCGTTCCCGTGCCCAAAAGGTCAGCTTGAACTGTTGAACCAGATTTTTACCCGGCTATCCTGGGGTCACCGGTTTTGATTCCTTGTTCTGTGGCTCTCCGCATGGCAGGACAGGTTGTTGTGCCATTCACGGAGGCCACATTTTGGGGCTGAATTCAGAGATTGGGGCATCTTTGGTGTTCCTCTTCTTGATGGGTCCATCTCCCCAGGACCCAGGACTTCTCCTTTCTCTCTGCCAGCTGTTTCCGTTCTGAGGACACTTGTGATAGCGAGAAGGGGGAGAAAAGGGACACAGAGTGAGAGATATGGACTTGGTAACTGAAAACATGTGTGTATGTGTGTGTGTGAGAGAGAGAGAGGGAGGAGAAAAAGAGAGGAGGGAATTGAAAAGAGAGTGATAAATCCCTGTATCAGAAAAGGGAGACATTATGGGGATGGGTACTAAGAAAACGTTTATTTTCGGCAAATACCAAGCATCACTGTATCATCGGCTCGTGAAAAATGTGTCCAGTCCATCTACCACTCTAAGCTCATCAGTTCCAGCCAAGGCAATCCCAGAATCATTTTTTGACCATCGATAGACTGGTTCAGCCCATGTATCTGATCATCTGTCTCCAGAACAAACTTATCAGAAATATAACGGAGGTCATGATGGTGACTCCCAAAGACAAAACAAAGTGTGTAGCCTACTAGTGTCCATTCATGGCTGCTGTATTTGTCCATACTCCAAGGTCAGAAATCTGGCTGTAATCCTGGACCCTACTCTCTCTTTTGACCCTGAAATCATTTATCACCAAATCAGCTTTTTTTCACTTCTAAAACATCTTCAGACTCCACCAATCCATCTCAAACGTGACAGACGAATAACTCATATATCCATTTCTAACAGGTTGGGTGGATTACTGCAATAGAGACCTATTCAGTGTGTCCAAAAAGAGCCCTTGATAGCGTCTCCTCACACACACCAAACACAGGAACACATGACCTCCACCTTGGAGCAACTTCATTTTGAGTCAAATTCATGGCAGCTTATGGTTCATTCAGCTTTTTACTTTGAATAAGCAGGACTGGGCAACATAGAAAAATAAATTGAACTGTTCAAAATAATGACTGGACAAACAGGAGGATTTCACTGAACTGTAACCAAATTGCAGGGTTTATAGATTTAATAATTGCACTTCAAGGGGACATATCTCTCTTGATAAACTAGCTCAAAATAAAGAGGCTGTAAGAGCAGCAGCTTTTGAGAACAAACTCCAGTGGGGTGGCTCGGCAACTGTGATAGGCCCGGATGAAAACTCTTGAAATCTGTTTTGCTAAGACAAAATGCCCAGTGTCTAGAAAGGCTTGGATTATGATTTGGCCACCTGCTTCACTCCATTTCTACCAAACTAGTCCCAACCTTTGGTGAACACTGTCAGAGGAAAAGGCAGGGCCAGAAGCTCAGGAAGAAGAAAACCGCCCAGGTCTATAGCATGACTGGGTTTTCCTCTGAGCAACCAATTTCAGGTAATAGTGGGGCAATTTTTATTATCTGTCATTTTAATGAAAATTTGCTCCCAAAAGTCATACAAAATCATAAAATGCAATGACACAACTAAACACCCATTGCAAACTGATGACAGGAATTGAAAACACCATGACAAAAGTATTACTGAATCAATAAACGTGTTCCAAAATTCCCAGAATGCAATTCCAATCTCTTCTGTTGTACTGTGTTCAAATGACACAGTGGAACACTGAAAGTTTAGTTGTTTCAAAGAGCCTACAGTATGTGAATCCTAATGTTTGGATAGGAATGATTTTATTACTATATATTTTGTAATCAGCACCTGCAGCTTCAAAGTAAACAGAAAACCATAACAATTGTCAGTTTATGTAAATTATGACAGCGAGTGATGAAGGTTGTTAAAGAAGAACGACTAAGTATATGTTCAGAATGAGATGAGCAACAAGAACACGATAGCAGGTTGAGGGAGAAGAGGGCTGAATAGGATGGGAAAGGAAAATTATGAAATATAGAGAGAGTTTGTCTAGGACAGAGTCAGAGAAAAAATGAAGATGACAGACAGTCGTAGAGGGAGAGAACGCATGAGGATATAGGAGTTGAAGACGTTAAAAAAAGATGTAATGAAAAAATGAAATAGAGTAGGTGACTGTTGAAAAAGGGAAGAGAGAGGGAGTGAGTTGTGGTGATGTATGGCAAGCTGAAGTCCCTGGGGGAGAATTCTGCTTTTGTTTTTTGTGCGGTTGGAAGAGGTTATTTATCACCAGTAGGCCATGCATCACATTCTCTGCCGGTACACGCTGTGACGTGGGAGTAGAGATCTCCTTTCGAAAAGCAATTAAAACCATCCCCTTAAGAACAGGCACAAAATAAAACACAAGCCTGCTGCAATGCCACCAACCTGCATCCATCAGACCCAGGTGACTAGGTTTTGGTGAGATCATCCGAAAATCGACAGCTTTATGTGCATTCTATTCTCAGAACATACTGATCATTTTTATGACTGATCTTTGTCAAAGAGCCATATCCTGGTTGGTTGTCTCTGGTGATCTATTATCATTGCTGAATATGCCATTATTTATCAATGTGGGGACTATCATGTTTGTGTTTATGTATGCATCTGCACATTCTGTTCCGATAAGATCCATGACACCTTTAGTATCTAGGCCTACAGTAAACTACGGTGACAAGAAAAAGCTTGTATTGTTTAATGTCAAACAGCTGATAATACCATAGTACACTATGCTCTAAACGTTGTACTATTCCTTAATGAATAAAGCGTGATTAGTGTCGGGCCAACGCCCCCAGGGAGAACCACCTGGCCCGGGGCTGCAAAACGTGGCGGTTGGCTGCCCCCCCCCCTCCCCGACGAGGCACACCTGCCCCAATCAGGCTTTGTCAGGGGGAGCTAAAAGGGCCCAAGAAAGCAGAAGCAGAAAGTGGAAGGAGTTGAGGAGTGGGATGCTGGTCCCTGCGCCCAGGTTTTTGGTTCATTTCTGTTTTTGATTTGATTTCATCCACTTTTTGATTATAAATGCCCTCCAGGGCCCAGAATACTGGCACTGTGTCTGTTCTGTACATGTAGTAATCCTCAAATGGTCAACGGATAGTACAGGGTGTAGTTGAGTATTTTATGGTATACTGTTAAATTATTTAGAAATCTCTAAATGATGGAGGGATAGTATAGGATGTAGATAAGAATTCCAGTTTAATACAACGTTCTAAAGCACAACATGGTGGAGGGATACAATGTGCACTATAGTTTTCTAGACAATTCTGTAGTAAGCACTACACAATTGTGGGATAGTGTGTACTATTGTACTCTACAGTTTACCACAGTTTGCTACAGAATATTATTACATTTTAGTTATTTAATAGTAGGCTGCAGACTTCTGATCCCTTGGATGTTCTACTAATTCTTTGGGAAAGGACACTGTAACTAATAAAACAATGTATCCATTTTCCTCCTGGGATCTGATGAAAGACATTTAATAGGGTCACATGGTCAGAGGTTCTGGGGTTTAGGATATTTGGTATTGAGGATGGGTTGGATTTGGGAGTTGAGAAGCTGAACGCGGTCAATTGTATCGTCTTCTTTCTTGTTTTATTGCCACTTGACAGATAGAGTGCTTATAAAATGACTGCCAGACAAGAGGTTTTGGCTTGGCTGTTGTAACTTTGATGTGCTGTCCCAAATAGTCTTTTCTCCTTACATGCTCTACTCTGCAGTCAGAGCATGGGATTTTTCTTTTTTCATAGGCTAGCGTACTCATTTCATTCGGAAGAGTTCAGCAGCATTAATAAAGAGTGGATTTCTACTTTGCAAAAAGACTCAAGGCATGGGCCATTCCAGGCCACATGACTTTATCAACATGAACACTCACAACTAACGGCTTATGCATACATCCTCTCTATGGAACAAAGCAAAAGATCCAGATCTGTGGCTTGTACTTCTGCAACATGGGTTTGATTCCAGCATACTGCTACTTTGGCAATCTTTTATTCATATTACTTCTGTTCTATTCAATAAATATACAAATACTTACATCCTTAAGAAAAGGAAAATCGGTACTCCTTAGCAAGCACGTCCAGGGCAACGAAGGCTCTCCCGTCTGGGCCCAACCGATATTTCTGTGACCGTTGCACAAGTTACAGACCTTTTTATGATGGTTACGGGAGGAATGCGTCACAACAAGGGTCTTGTAGAGTCCATGCCTCGACAGATTGGCACTATTTTGGTGGCTTGTGGAGGACCAACACCATATTAGACATGTGGTCAGAATGTTTTGGCTCATCAGCGTATATAGCCAATATATTAGGTTGGGCTAGAGATTCTACCAAACTCGTTTCAGGTGTCTTTTATTCTCTTTTTAACTTCCACCACTTGGGAATATCTGATACTGTTACTACTCATCGCCTGACACGTTCTGAAAACTCATATCTCCAGGCTGCACTGTGGCTCTACCCTACCATTGACCCTCCACACCTAATTTCTATTTGAAATAAAAAAAAATCCCCAAACGTCAGCCAAATACTTTACCAGATATATAACTCTCCAGCATCCGGTTGGAATTTCCACTCCCCATGGGGAGAGGAAGCTTGTGGCCTGAAGCAAGATGGAACCGGACTGACATTCTTCCAATATTCTCATTGACGAAACCTCTGATCTCAATACGGTTTTGCTTTACCAAAAGTGGAATATGTTTCGAACATTGACTAGTCCTTTTTTTGAACTGCATTGTTTAGAAGGAGTGCAGGGTGAATTTAGTTGCTGTACACACACTGTAAAACGTTAGCGTTCCCTAACGGAAATATACAAATGCTTGGCTCTTCCCCCTTTTTTACTAGGCTCCTAGGGTCTTTGGTTTGTAAGAAAATGCCAAGGTTTGTGTTTTGGAGGTGTAACGCTACCATCTACTGGAGTGCTCTATTTATGTTTCAATAGATCCCAAAGGGTGAATTTCAATTAATTTTGCTGGAGTCCTATAGACATCACATTTCCTGTATAAACCGTTTTTATGTAAGCAGTTGTCACAAAGTAGATACCCCGCCTAAAACCCCATAGAGAAAGCAAAGAGAAAGCAATAGGAGTACGGCACTAAGACATAGGAAGAATCATACAGTAGAGATTAACAAGGCTCCAGGGGTTTCCAGTCTTGGTGGAGAGTCCACAGAATTTACATTTTGCAGAGTTTGCTGCATCCATATTTTAGTATTGTAAAGATTCTTTAGGGACAATATTTAGCCACTATTACAAGCGACCGTCAGAAGCCCCAAACAGCAAAAATATAAATATTGTAAATATGCTAGCAATGTTTGGCGATTATGTGGTTGTTCATACTGATGAGTAGTGAGTATGATATAGTCATGTTTTGGGATATGTAGACTAGGTGAGGTGTTTTGTATCATGACCATAATTGTCAACCTCAGTGAAATTAAATAAGGAACAGAACGCTCAGTCCTGGTTGTTTCTACAGCGGGACGGCATGACATCACAGTCTTACATTACGTTAATTATGTTACGTTATTATGTTACGTTATTATGTTAAAAAGGTGGGAAAGGTGGGAACAGGGTGTTCCCTGGAAAGAGGGACAGTGTGAAAAAAGCTACTGTTTTTAAATCGGCAGAAATTTGTATACCGAATTATGTAACTATGGCTGTTACAGTTTCTTAGGAATGTTTTTTACTTAGATATATGTTAGTAAAAATATATGTTTTTTAAGGTGAAAAAAGGTCTGATATGATTTGCAATAAGGGTGTGTTGACTATTGACTTGTGATAATTTCCCAATTTGGGATTAATAAAGTAATACTCTACTCATATCCACTGAAATCTTAGTGCTGTTGTGGACATTTCCATTCTGGGAATTCATTCTTCACAAAGCAGAACAGTGGGTTGTCATAATCCTATATAGTTCTCTATGTGGAAATATTGTATTATTTGGATACATTTTGAATTTTAGATGAGGGTGTAGTTCAAGTCCAAGCTGCGCTGTTTTACATACAATCCATCCGATTCAGATTTTGAGACTGATCAGCCGTGCTAACTTTAAACTTTTGCTAATGTTCACATCTAAAAAATAATAATGTGTCCAGAAATTTCAGATGGAGACTATTCTTTTCTTTTCAATGTGATTAATCTGTTGAGGAGTGATCGTCCATAAAAAATCTTTGTAGCTTTATCCATGTTTATGCAACAGCATAACATACAAGGTAAGAATCAGCCACTAATGTGTGGTTCTGTTTTTGGCCAGCAGGTGATAGTGTTTGACCACAAATATCAGCAAAGACAACTAGATCGTCAGAATCTTCAAAGGTAAATTTACCCAGACTACAAATCTAAGACCTTCATTTCATTATATTTAAAAAAACTGATATCACTGATAATTTGACTCGTCCCTAGAATTCAAAGACTTTAACCAACTCTGTGATTAAAGGTTTTAATCGATCAAGTTTGGGTTTCTTTACCTCAGTCATGGGGACCCAGAATGGTGCTCTACACAGCTGATTGAAATGATTATTGAAGGTGTGTAGTTCAAAGGCAGAAAGAAACACAGTATCTTTTTGGTGCCCCACAACAAGATTAAAAATCAATTTAGCCTGATAAAATGTATTATTCTATATATAATTGGCATAATTTGCATAATTTGCAATAATATATTTGGTTCTGTTTGCGACGATTGTTTCCAAACGCTAAAAAGATCTTATTAAATTGAAGGATTTTATGCCGGTCATTGGACATCATGCAAAGAAGAGGAAAGAAGTGCCAGATGACCCCTCAAAGATGCGGATGAAGTGACAATGGAACATCGGATCTGGAAACCAAAAGAACAGTTGTGGGTGCATGCTCCAGGTGCAAGAGAACGGAAGGTCTTCCACAACCTCAGTAAAGACAACGTGGCTAACTAGAGAACATGCATCAGTGGCATCTTGTAAGACAGAATCTAACAGCATCTAACAGTAAGACAGAATCTACAGTAACAGCATCTAACAGTAAGACAGAATCTACAGTGACAGCATCTAACAGTAAGACAGAATCAGAATCTAACAGCATCTAACAGTAAGACAGAATCTAAAGTAACAGCATCTAACAGTAAGACAGAATCTACAGTAACAGCATCTAACAGTAAGACAGAATCTACAGCGACAGCATCTAACAGTAAGACAGCATCTAACAGTAAGACAGCATCTACAGTGACAGCATCTAACAGTAAGACAGAATCAGAATCTAACAGCATCTAACAGTAAGACAGAATCTAGAGTAACAGCATCTAACAGTAAGACAGAATCTAACAGGGTCAATCTACTAAGACAGAATCTAAGCATCTAACAGTAAGACCGAATCTAGCAGCATCTAGTAAGACAGGATCTAACAGCTTTCAGTGACAATACCAGCGACAACACCTATTAAGCTCGCCTATCGACCAAGGAATTTTTTAGAATAGTGTTCGAATTCACTGAACATGTTTGAAATATTTAATGGACATGTATGCGCTGAAAACACTAAACAGTGCCTTCCAAAATTACTGGCATCCAGGTAAAAATGAATCAAAAATGCCTGGAAATAAAATTATTGTTGTTTATCAGATTGATTTTACACTCCAGAAATAATATGAGTCTACACTTTTGAGTGAAAATTATTTTTCTTTGAAGAATTTTCACTCAAATAAATGAATAAATGGAAAGATAGGAAACATACTGTAGAAACCATGTGTTTGATACAATTGGATACTATCTATTCCATTCTAGCCATTACAATGAATAGGCAGTTCTATCTCTCTGCTCAAGGGCCTCTGACACACACACACACACACACACACACACACACACACACACACACACACACACACACACACACACACACACACACACACACACACACACACACACACACACACACACACACAAACACACAAAAAC
>JACXGI010008880.1:0-26911 GCA_016801175.1 Esox masquinongy
GCAGTAATACAGCATGGGTACTTACACCTCTGGCTGCCATAGTGATGGGTATAGCAGTAATACAGCATGGGTACTTACACCTCTGGCTGCCATAGTGATGGGTATAGCAGTGATGAAGGTGAAGTAGTATCCCGGGTAAACCCCGTGCCACAGAGCAGACAAGACGAAGGTCAGAGCTGTTCGGTAGCGGGGAGCCCGGTCGTAGCACACTCTGTGGAGAGGGAGAGGTTCGGTAGTTCCTCGGTGGAAATAGGACAGACAAAGAACCGATTCGGATGGAGGGGTTACACTTATGTGTCCGAACAAAATCCCCATGGAGTCGTTCCAGAGTTCAGTACTCTTCACTCCACGACTTAGATATGGGATAAAGCGTAGTCCCTGTAATGACATGGTCTCCTACCAATATCCTCTATTATCTGAATGATGTACGTGCTAGATAGCTTGCTATGGTGCCTTTTGCTCTTTGTTGTTATTTTGCTAGCATTACTGCTCATGCTCCGTTTTAGTTATTAATTTGTAGGAGATCTACACCTGATCACGTACACAGAGAAGAGATCTACACCTGATCCCGTACACAGAGAAGAGATCTACACCTGATCACGTACACACAGAAGAGATCTAAACCTGATCACGTACACGTAGAGAAGATCACCAGATCACGTGCACACGGAGGAGATCTACACCTGATCACGTACACATGTACACACATTAAAATACGAACATGTTGTATCTTGTAATAATCATTACTCACGTTTTCAGCCAAACACCAGTCTGGATGTTCCAGTTGTCTATGAACTTCTTGAAACTAGTTGCCATCTGCAAAGAAAGAGCGTCGCCCGGGGAAAGCTTAAAAAGGCAGCATGTGAATAAAAAGACGAGTATTCTTGTTTGATCAGGCGAACGTACCTCAATGCCCCAGATGTTGAGGTTTGAGATGAGATCCCAGGAAACGCGTCCCGTTTCATCAACACCTTTAACCCCATATCCCGCTGCATTGTTGATGGCATCAGCTGTTGGGACAAACACATTCATTCATTCACCAGTTCAAACATTTTCAAATAGAACTGTAATGGTTGGATACACAAAGAGACAATGTTTTTTTTGTAGTTTTTTTTTTAACAAACAATCTGCATGACAGCCATGGCAGATTCACCTAAAGTCCATGCGAAGTAGAACTTGGGTCGTGCAGCTTGAATGGAGAAGAAGGCGTACGACAACCTGGTAAGGAAAGGTGCCTCACTGACAAAACGGCTGTCCACGTTATAGGTGATAGGGAAGGCTTTGGTGAGGGTCAGGAACAAAACCATGCATACAACACATATGACCAGTTTACGTGTGACAGCGGCCTGAAGAAACACGGGAAAACAGTCACATAATGGAATAGCAAACTGGAAAACCACTATGTGTTAAAGTCATTCTCTGGTAAAATATATTCAGCTAAATTTGTTGACTGATGTACTTACCAAAAGGCACACATCAATAAGTGGGCAGTCATGTGTTCTAGGATATGGCACAAGTGTGCCAGTGACCTCAGAGGGCCTTTCTGGCCAACTTTTTAATTAATTTTTAACTTGAGTCTCGAAAACATTTTTTTTTTTTACTCTTAAATGTGATGACTGGAATGACTTTGGTGAATAACAGACTTTTTTTCAAAACTCCTGTTTTGGGATGGATGTTTAATGTTGTTTATATATACATAATCTATAACTAGAATCAAGCAGTACACCATGAAATTCCCAGTTTGGAAGTGAGTAATTTTGATGACAAGTGGCACATAATGGCAAATAAATGACACAGTTCGCAATTTTTGGTGTCTTCACATTGTACTGTATTTATGCTTCACATTGTACTGTATTTAAAATGTATTTATATGTTGAATTTTGTTTGTCAACAGAAAGGGAAACAAAAGATTGTGCACGTCTTCAAATATCTTCTACGTTTTTAGATAGTAATTGAGAACCCATACTCATCAGTAATAAACACGTGATACTACACTGTTATGGTGTTTGTAGTGTAACTAAATAGTTACCACAGTGACTCGCTGAAGGAAAGTGCTTCTGTACTATATCTCCAAAAGTCTTACCATGGGGGAAGGTTCAGGGACTTGATCAGAACCACTGCGGCCAGCGTTGGTCCCGGGCGGTTTCCCCAGCCTCCGCTGAACGTGCCGTCCCTCTATGAAGTCGATGTAGTCGTTGTAGTGGCTGCATGGACCCACCAGGACACTGAGGAAGTTCAGGTTGTAGCTGAGGTATTCTATCAGTGACGGCTTGGAGCTGCAGACGGAGAGAAAAGGGAGAAAGGACATCGGAGACGGTCACCTTACAGAAAGGGTGAGGAGATGGGGTGTGGGGCACTGAACAAGGGGGAGACCTCCAGAGACAGACACACCAAAGTCTAATCTCTGTTTTGCTGCACAAACTGACGCTAATCTGTATTGACATCCCAAACACATTCTGCCCCCTGGGACTCCTTGTTTCGTTCTCGACAACATCAGTGTCACTTTCAGAGCCTCCCTTCTTGTGTTAAACACTACCTGACCAGAATCACATGTCTACCTTTTAGTGTAATCTGTTTTGTGACATCTCATGACAACAAAAAATAAGAGGACTTTCACAGAGAAGACAGTAATGTGATGGCATCAACATAATTTGTGGAAACAATTCGGTAACAGAGTTCATTGACCCCGTCCGATCTCTGTAACCTGAAATTCCAACACAGCCCATGTAGTATATGAACATCTGACGGTTACACAAAGGTGTAATGGTTTCAAAGTTCTCCCTTCATGCAATCCATTCAAAGCTAATTAATTGTCGTCCGTACTTGGAGATTAACGTTCCATACATGGCGCAGATGTTGAACCGGTTCCACGGAGGCCCGAGTTTTTCAGGTTTTCGCTCTCACCTTGTACCAGACTGATCAATTAGGACACTAACGAGTTAGGGTTGTTTAGGTCTCAGTTGGGTGCCAACTGAGACCTAAACAGCCTACACTAGGCTCTATGGAATCGGTTTGATGCCTGCGATGTACGATAAGAATACCACAATAAATACGTACACAACTGAGAGACGCTTCTGATCTGCTGTGAGGTCCTCCGATTTTTTTGACATACCTGGAAAACAGCGATGACAGGGGAAAAGGTACAGTTTTTCTATTCAGCCATCAAATAACAGCAGGTTTTTAAGGGAAGATCAACAGGTTCCACATTTATTTAGGCAAGATAAAATGGATCCATTATTTGATGTACTGTGTAGATACATGGGTTAGTTCTTACCATCGTGCAGGTCTTACCATCATTTACTTGAAACGCTAACATAGTGGTTTTCTGGGTAATGATCATCAGCGGCCTGTAGGGAGGACACAAAGTATTGAGTTTCTAAAGTCAGATTAACATGAAGCTCACAGAGGACAGACACTTTACACAAGGGAAGTAAAGGAGATAAACGTTTCATACAGCAAATCCACGAGGACAAAGTTAGCGTTCATTACTTACACGTGCCGTATCCAAATTTGGTCCCAGGGTCGTTGCAGGAATTTCCATTATAACATTTCCGATTTGCCCCAACAAAAAACATGTCCACCCCGCAAAAAAATAACTCCACTATTAATTATAACCCCTGTAACGATTCCCATGCCCAGCTGCTGCAGTGCTTTTGTTTTCCAGCCGCAGCAAGTTGCCTCAAATTAAGGTACGGCATCTGCAGTACAATTTAGTGAACAGTAACTTTGTTTGTCCCACAGAGGGCACAGGAAGGACAGTGATGAGCTCTGCCACTGAGGCTCCCAGTGTCCTACAGCACACACGACTGTTCTCTGGCCTCATCAAGTTGCCCGTCCTCCACATTCATTGATTCAGACCCTCACATAGACTCCCACTGTTTGCCACACACAGACATGCGTCCTTTGTGAGAGAATGTCATGCACTTACTGTGTGTGTGTGTGTGTGTGTGTGTGTTTGTGTGTGTGCACACATGCGTGTTTGCGTATGCACAATTGTATGGTCGTGTTACATTCCCATAGACGAAAGGCACCGGCGGGCATTATGAGGTCTACAACGATGACATAGCAGGCAATCCACAGACACTCTGGGAGGGAAAGTCCTTACAAAATAGAGAACCAAAAATCACAAACCCCAAAGCTCTAGCTTCTATGTAACCAAACAAAACAATATCATCTTCATGTGACGATGCTGCAAGCAAACCACAAGGCAAGAAATGCAAACATGAATAGATCATCAGGTCTGTTCGTCAGCTGCTTAAAAAGATTAATCTGATTCACAGAGAAAGCACATCATAACAGGGTCAGCAATAACATTAGGATATTAGGCATTTGCACTAAATAGTTTAAAGCGTGTCCGTGGCAAGTTCTGACACTAACAAATTAAGGGTCAGTTGGCTAATTTGTCCAGGGCAGGGCTAACCCCTATCTACAGGAACCATGGTAACCTGCAGATAACAGAGCAATCAGGCGGGAGTGGCAAAATCTACATGAAAGAAAGAACGATAGAGAGACAGACTGAAAGAAATATTGTATGTGAGCAAAAGAGAGACAGAAAGAGAGAAAAAGAGAGAGAGAGGGTAGGTACAACCGAGGAAGAGGAGGTGGAAACTGGAGAGACAGAGAGAAAGACAGAGATTTCCAACTCGCTTTGGCAATGTAAACAAATGTTTCCCATGCCAATAAAGCCTTGGAATTGAACTGATGAGAGAAAGAGAGAGAGAGAGGTGTGAGAAAGAGAGAAAGTAAGACATAAAAATACAGAAAAAGAGTGGTTGAGGTAGACTGAGGAAGACTACAATTGGCACTGCGATCTACCAACCGAGCTCCGAAGGACCCAATAATTCCAGCGTCCAGCAACACCATGTTGACCTGGAACGACATACTCACCCAGAGAAGTCTGTTGACAGGATCCCATAGCTATATATGAACACTCGGCTGACTTGACACGCCGTGAGGTAGCTGATGGCCACGGTCATAGTGTACCTGGAGGAGAAATGACAGACGCATTGTCTTCCAGCCTCCAGCGCATTGCACGACTGTTACCACACAGAGGTTGTTGCCAATTGTAGTGGACTCGAGGTCGAACGGGGCTTCTGTATTTTGTCATTCACACAAAATCTACCTACAACAATTTACAGTTAGGTTTTTGATTGTATTCCTCCTGAGTATACAGTCTTAAAAAATATGGCATCTTTATATATACAGCACGTTCAATCAAACTCTTAAACAGTATCAGTGTTCACATTCTTGATATCCTGATCATACGGACAATATCCCTCCCAGCAATCACCTTAAAACAGACCAGCAAATCTACAAACAACTACTGTATTATTAAAAAAAACCATCCCTCAATAAACCAAGACAAACTAGTGATTCATGGTGTTTGTATTTGGAGTAGGAAAGCTGATGGGCGATGGCACACCCAGGACAATGGCGTCTTTATCAAACTCCCTTCATGGAATAACTAACGTCAAATACCAGGAGTGTTACAAATCTCTAGTTACATTAATCACATTCCATGATTTAAACACACACGCAACACTACGCAAACTTGCTTACACTAACTCACGTACACACCCACACACACATAAAACAAACAGAGACTGGTCCTTCTAGCAGGTCTGGCTACCATTCCCAACAAGCGCAACTTGTCAAATTGTTGTGAAAACCCCCCAACTTTTTGCAAGTCCTGGCTGGCAGCAGCACTCCTTAATACCAAAAAACTAAAACAGAAATCAAAGCCTACCCCAAATACACTCTTACCTTGAGTCAGAGTATGCCAACGCCTTGATATATGGCTACAAATATCTTGATATATATGGCTGGACTGCTCACTCTCAATGTTATTCTGATACCCACATCACCCACTTATAGTCTAAAGTTAAATCCAAAATGTGTCTCTTGTTACTCAAAACAGCATCCCTTCCTCACTCTGCCAAATAGGCACCTGTAAAAATGAGCCTCCTGCCAATTCTGGTGGGTACAGTATCTTTCAATGGTCACTCCTCAAAGCCACACCTCATTTGGACCCCATTATTGCCCGTTCTCCCTGATTTAATGACAGATTTGTTCCAAATAGCACATCTCCATTAAACTTGACACTTTACAGCTCACTCTGAAAACAACCCAAACAGGCAGCTTTCTTTTTTTAGAATTTAATTTGTATGTTTATTTCTCTCATAGTGTTTAATTGTTTATCTGTATGTAATCTAAACATTTTTTTTGACCTTCCATTTGACAGATTGTCCCTGAAAATGATTATTGGTTCTCAACTGACCTGGCTAAATAAAGGTGAAATAAACGAAAACATGAAAGACAATTTGCTGTGTTGTTACCTATCTACACTTTGTGTTTACCCATAGATGTTGTTTTTGTTAACCTATAGATGTTGTTTGTGTTTACCTGTGGATGTTGCGGGTGTCGGCTATGACCAGGATCCAGTAACACACCATCACCAACAGGGTAATATGGACAGCATACCTGTGCCCACAGAAACCATTCATAACAATGCACACTATGGTTTATAATAGATTTAAGTAGATTTAAGACCCAACTCTCAGTATCCTCCAATCAGATGTTGTCATTTTACCAGGATTTCTGACCTGTGCCGTGTACAGAGTTACTTTGACACATCCAGGATTACTGAGGGGCAATAAGGTAAACATTTTCCTTACCAGCCAAAGCAGAATGTAATGAAGGACAGGCCAAAGAGGATGGCAACTGCATGGCGAAGCAGGGGGCTGGTGTCCCGGGGGCTGAGGTAGAGACGGAAGCAGAACGCTGCGCACAGGGCGAACACCTGACACGCCAAGAAGTTCACCTGCACAGATAGAAGCCAATGGCCTGAGTGCCAGTCCAGGTCAGCTGGGCTGCACAGGTAGAAGCCAGCTCAGCTGGGCTGTCATTAATTCACTGTCATCTGTGTTTAAGCCAAACAGATGCTAATTGCAACAGTGAGAGCATGCTTTTCTGTTGTTGCACTGGCCACTCCTGGGAACTATCACCCATGCCGCTATGAGCGCCACGGTCTTTAACGGACCCGACAAAGGACCCAACATCATGCTCAAACCCTACATTCCTACCCGGGCTCTTTGTTCAGCCACTTCTGGGCTCCTGACTGTCCCTCCCCTTCGGGGCAGTTCCCCATCCACGCAGTCAAAACTCTTCTCTGTTCTGACACCTCAATGGTGGAACCAGCTTGCAATGGAGGCTAGGATGGTAGAGTCTCTACCTATCTTCAAAAAACATCAGAAAACTCACCCTTTCGTAGAGTACTTACAATAGCTCCACTGGCACCATATCAGCCTGTTGTCTTTTTGTGTTTTATGTTTGTTTGTATGGTCTTCTTTCTAGCACTGACTTTTACCGATGATGAATTAATTGATTAGAATTATGCATTTACTACTAAACTGTGTGGTTGTTTCATCTAACTCTTTCTGGATAAGATTGTCTGCTAAATGTCTAAAATGTGAAATGTAAATCATTATAGCACTGAAGTGGGAAAGAACACAAACACATCTGAGTCCAGGCTTAGACACTGATACTAAAAGCATGACCCTACCGGGGTCAGACTGGGAGCAAAAATCGGCACTGGCATTTCTTTCACATGGGCCGTTATGTCAGCGTACAATTCACACCTGCCCATTAATTTTCTTAAGGACCCATTTCTTGCAAGAAAATGATATATCTTCTAAAAATTACATTTCTTCCAAACCAATGCACGTTATCAATCCAGAAATATTGCCCAAAATGCCAGATGGCCAATCCGCACACTCAGCACATAGGACCTCCTCTTTTTGGTTACGGTGTTTTTAGGAGTACAAAAAAATGTCTTGGATCAGTTTGACGTGTAACATAAGGATGGTGTATAGGGATATGTTGCACGGAAAATTAATGTTGGTTAAAAAAGTGTACACGCTGTAGGGTACAGGTGTACAGGAATTAGGAATGAACAATTTTCACAGCTACTGAGTTTAAATAAAATGCTGTCATGTATTTTTTAGCATATGTCAAACCAAAATATAATGTCGCTCACAAGACAAAACATAATTAACGTAGGATTTAGGAAAAGTGCAACCATACCTGGTCCAACGGAAATCCAACAAAATCGCTCACTGGAAGCAACCATTTGGACCCGGTAGTTTTAAACGAAGAGACTGCCAACTCTTCCATTCTGCATCTTAAAGTTAACAAGTCACCCGAAAAAACTATGTAACCAAATAATGTAACAATGCTTCGAACAATGTAATTGCTATTCAGTGATTGAAATTCATACGGACTCAAGTAACTCGCCCTCCTCTCTGTGCAGCCGTCCTGAACAATTATGCAAATATTCAGTCGGCAAATATGCCGGAACGAGAACTGCTAGCTTGCAGCCAAGAGCCACCCAGGCGTGGAACAGAACTGTCAAATGGAACGAACGGAGGCAGTGCAGCAGTAAATACAGCAGGTCGCGTATGGGATGGCCTTCTTGTTCCGTAACTTAACACAACAATCCACTGATTTAGTTTCTAAAATGTGACAGCTGTGTGAAATGTAAATCTACACAATAGATACCCGTGTCCCAATATGACCCAGTTGCTAATGTAGGAGAAAAATATAGAGCAGCACTAGGATTTTTTTATGTGGATATAATTTAATGCAAGTTATTTTTTCGATGTTAATAAAATTTTTGCTAAATAAATCATATCAGAATTTGTATGTGGAAGTGGAAATTACAGACCAAAGATCTTTCAGACCTTAGATGTTTTAATGAGTGAGTCATTAGTATGAAATGAATTAAGGAGTGGCTCTGACCACTGATGCGACTTTTTTTTCTGACGGCAACCTAAAAGCTTATGACATTTCTTTCACACAAGCATACACATCAAATGTCTTAATTTGATCATCCTTAGACTTCCCTTAGGTGACCCGAAAATGAACTGAGATAATTCAATTTAGGTATCACAGAGACAGTGCTATTTATGTAAACTACAGTCATGTCTGAGGAGGATATCCAGAGAGGACCGGTTCAACCTGCTCTTGACAGACCGGACCCGACCGCAAATACGTTGTTTTCACAACCCAACCATTACATGCTAGGGGGAAGAAAAAACGTTTCTTTCAAAATTGCTCAAGAACTTTAATTTTTCTTTTGGTCTGTCATCCCTTTCTTCTGCATGCCCCACCTCACTTCATAATGGCAAAATAAAATGATCTGTTCTGGAACTTAATCAGTTGTTTTAAACAATTGTTTCTGTTAGGAATGTAAAGATGAATGTTATAAAATGGCTAGAAACTGGCATGTTCACATTATGGCCTATTGTTACATTAACCCCTGGGAATATCATTAAAGGTACAGTAGGTGACAGCCTTTTTGATGAATAATGGGAACCTATCGTGTATAACCTTGACATAACATACCATATTCTTCTATGTATCGCTTCCCTCAGGCTGATTCACAAACGCTGCCAATTTTAAGAAAAATGTATAAAAACATTATAAAGGAATATTCAAATACAGAAACACACACAAGCACACACTGAACATGCACACAGCAACATGTTAGGAATCCCTATCCTTTCCTAGATTTGCATTATTCAGAGGCCTTGTGTTAAGAGCATATAAAACGCTGCTAGATCTAATCCACAAGCTGGCAAGGTGGAAAAATCTGCCTTTCTGTCCAAAACAATTAACCCTGATTTCTCCCACATTGTTGTTGAAAACGAGAATGTGTTTTAAACTTAACCGTAAACCCTGAACCATAAATCCTATTGTAACTTTTTACCTTAAATTAACCCTTAAACTGGATATTGCCCCTCCCCCATTTTCCTTGTTTTACTATACTTGTGGGGATTTTTTGGTCAACACCAGGTTAGTGAAACATAAACACACACACACATACCAAGGTAACATTTTATTATGGATAGGTGTTAATTTCACATTATGGAACTATTAATGACATCTGAACTCAGTGAAATATAATTTTCAAAATAACAGTTACCATAGCCCATGATTCAATTTGATCGCCACTTTCAGCAATTCATCATTTGAAGGCAATCTTACGCTGTGCCCTACAAAGTAGACCTACTGACATACTGCAGATGCTGGATCAATCCTTTAAATGTCGAACCCTTTAAAGGTAAGCTGGATCAGAGACCCAGGTTAGAACCCAGTCTGAGCCCAGGTGAGTCGAAAATCAAACATGGTTTGATAGATTAGTAAACCGTACATGTATATTGTGACAGTGTGTGAAACCTGAATACTTGCACAGGCTTCACTTAGGGAACCATTTTGTTGGATGTGCCTTAAGGCACAACGGTATGTTATTTCAACAAACCTGTCTTGGCGGACACACTACATTCACTGCTCTTTGGCCCGCCACTCTAACCTCCAGGCCATATGGTGACCCCTGGCTCAGCGAGGGAACAAGTGGCCTGGGTTTGACCTCAGGCAACAAATGTTTGGCCCTTAACTGTCAGTCACTATAGATGAGAGTATCTGATACATGACAAAAATGTAAAAAATGATCACATCCAATGATCACATCCCCCGGCTCACAAGCGCAGCGTCAGGATGAAGTGAACGAGGGGGCATGTATCATCAGTGGGACACACACATCTAATTCAGATACCATTTGCAGTGTATATGGGGAAACAAAACTCAGGGGGCAAAGATTCTATCTGGGGGCGGGGCAATGCCCGGCTTTGTCCCAGCCAGCCAGCTCAGACCGTTTTTACGTATTAGATTTGTTGTTACCTTAACCGTTATTGCAAGGTACCCATAGAATGTTCCAGAGGTAATCTAAATTAGTGTTCAGGCTGAGCTCCGTGCTTCAGCAGATGAGGAGGAGAGGAGGCAAAACCGAGACAAAGAGTAGTTGGAGAGCTCAAACAAAAAGGCAGATTTTTTTTTGCTTACAGCTCAGTTTAGTCCATTGGATTTATAGGTTACAGGTGACCAACGTTTCAACACCAATCTAGCGTCTTTGTCGGTTGTCCTCTGTAACTATTCCTTGCCTCGAATAAGTCTGTCAGCTTTTCTTGGCAAACCTTTTCCATAATCTAAATCAACATTGAGGGTGAGAATTGTGTATGGTGTGGGTATTCATCATGTGCAGTTATTTTCAATTTTATATATCAAATGTAAGAATTTTATAGCTGACAGTTTTGTCAATGGCTGAACAGAGATTACTTGTCTTCAGTTTTGATTTACCGAAGGGCGCCCCCTGCTGTGCAATGAAAGTTATGCACTACACTACAAAGAGTTTTAGACCATTACAAATCTGCCAGTAAGAAATGCTAATAAAACAGAACAATAATGTTTCATGTGTTATCAGTTATTGTTTTTAAACGTGCGACCGGAGGCTAAAGGGTAATTTGCCGTATATGATTAGGCTTTCCATTTGCTTTTGTGCACAACAGTATGCTAAACAAAGTATACAGGGCCTAGTACGTGTTCGTCAGTATCTTCCACCGTTTGTAAATGGCATGATGTTGAGATGTCATAAACTCACCTGGGTAAAAAAGCTAATTAAAAATAAATAATAATACCTCATGAACAACAGTTTGGTTTAGAATGGAAGCGAATATGGTTTGACTTCCCAACAAGCTCTTGGATCAGTTAGATTATTTTTGATTAACATGTTATGGGCACGTTGATTGCGTCTGACGTATCCTGATTCCACTGTCCAATGGCGTGTGTCATCTTATCTTCTATACTGTGATTGGTCAATATAGTATGAAACGTACCTTAAAATGGGTGGTGTTATAACACGCAGTAGCCAATTGTATCGATTATGCAAATAATGTTCAAAAATGTCCCGGGAAATCTGAGTTTCGCGGGAGGGCTCTTTCGCGCGTAAACGGTATCCCTTCATTCATTGTCAGCTTCCTGGAGCCATTTTTGAGCTGGCAGGGCTGAGACTCGCGCTAGTTTCTAATCCATTGCATCTGCCTAAATGCGTTCTCAATATAACTTCAGATATACAAATATCGGCAAATAAGATCATCATCTAGTCTTTCATATCAATATTTTTTAATTTGTCGCGGTGGATTAGCTGAAAAAGGGCTTAGAACTAAAGGGACAAAGGGTACCCGAGCCCACAAAGATGAGAAGAGGGATCTCATCAGCCCCGGATAAAGTAATAATAGCAGGGGTTGGAGGCTCTTCTCTTGACAAAAATGCGGTATTGACTGCATTTTCCGACCGGTTTACCCCTCATCGTACCACTACCACTTATATACAAATTATAACTCCACCGCCTTGCATTCCACAGACTTCGAATGTCTGTTTGTCCGAACCTCCAGCTGGCTGTATATATTCCACTCCAAACGGAGCAACAAACGGAGCCGGACGACGACCCACGTTAGGACGTCCACCGGTAAACTTGCTAATGTCATTTTCTGTTTCATCGCAGTGACTGAAATTAACGAGGAACCTCCTCGTATGTTGCTAGCCAGTTAGCAAAGTAGCTAGCTCGGTCGTTCTCAGGGATCCTCGAGTCACCAACACACTCTGAGGTTCACTCAGTTGGGTTTAACGCCAGGTATCTAGCGTACTAATCAACGTGAATATTTGTAAGTGATAGCCTATATAGTTACTTTTACGTGTTAAAGTAGCTATTTTGGAAGCCTGTTAGATATGCAGTTAGGTATGCCTAACATAATTTATCAATTTCTAAGGATCACACCCGTATTAAAGGTCAACAGCCTAGCTATGTCTAAAACATTTCCCGTATCAGTTTCTGAAGTTAAAATAATTTTGCTGTGGTATAATATTTAGGGTTCAAAAACAACTCTTCCATACAAGGTCCTCTGCTTGTTTCGACACCAACGTGCTCCAGCTTAATATGCTTGCAAACATTAACATAATTAACATTACTTGTCAGCAATAATGTTTAGGCCCAGTTATTGTTTTGGGCTGGAGGGGAAGGGGGGTTGACAGGATCTGTCGCGAAAGGTAGCTTGCTAGCTATGCACAAACACTGGCTAACTAAAGTTGAGCAACAGAAGGGTAATCTTCTTATCGTCTTTAGTTTTCCGCGTCAGAAGATTGTTAAATATCGTTATGACTGTCAGCTTGCGTTACATTGTTATAACTATTACCTACGTATGTGTTACTCCTGTATTATAAACCGTCAAATTGCGGAAATGTAATCCCTACTGTTACTGTTAAATTGGCCAAACTGGTCATGGGTAAAAACGCTATAACACACAGATGTAGCAAGCCAGCCCACGAGCTAGCCTTCAGGACCCCTCTTTGCTCACAGAGGGAGATATCAGATGGGGGTTGGGTTTCTGCAAAAATGGCAGCCATATTTGATATCATGAACTGCCCCAGCAGCAAAGATTGATTTGTTCCATCTTTAGCTAGTTAGCTTGAGGGGTGGGGTGGATGGGGACAGGAGAATATAGATCCTTCTGGCTTGTTAAAGAAATTAAGTTTCACAAACAGCCCTGGGCTGGTCATGCTTACCCATTCCCTCATGAATGTCCAAGTGTTTTTCAGTGATTTTCTTGAAATAAAGTGAACTATTGGCTTGTTTGTCACAACACAAGTGTTGGTGGATTTGAAAACCTGGTTTCACACGGTTAAGTCCCCATCTCCACCACATGACTCGCCTGATGTGCTTGGCACATTGTACCCAATAACCTGGGTGACCACACAGTGACCCAGGACTTCTGCTTGCATCACTCCGTCATGTTGGTGATAAGGACTCAATGCCATGTTGTTGGACAAAATGGCTGACGTTTCACTATCATTCCACTCAGTTTTCAGTTTCGAGTCCGTGGTCATATCAGTTGAACATCAGGAATACAGAACTAATTTTATCATAAATGTTATCCCGGAAGAATATTTCTTATACAAAGGTAGCGAGGGCCACTGCCATGCTGGGAAGGTAGGAAAGGAGCTAGTAAGAAACTGTCTTCATATGTGTATTCAACTATTGCCAGGATTAAAAGTTATACTATACAGCATATGGGGCTATTCTGGAGACTCCCAAGTTGTTAAATCCAGTCTAATAGCTGATGCCTACCCCTCTATTGTTACACCCCTTACTTCAAAGGTGAAATAAAAACAAACCATTTGCTGTTTCAAGGGAAATGGCATTGCAACACAATTTCTGAACAGTGAACAAGTTCACACGCACTGCTTGGAACGCACCGGTCATGGGTTTGATTCCAGTAACAAAAATGGATGGTCGGTATGAGAATGTCTGTTAACTGACTTCATTATAGATGCTAGGAAACACTTTCTACTTCCTTACTCTGCAGGCCAAGCGTAGGCTGGCATTGGATGAGTCAGACCATCAGTACCCCATCGAAGGAGCCCGGACACCGCGGGGCAAGGCTGGAGCAGCCTCCGGGCCGGGGCTCAAGAGCCCAAAAGGTAAGACTGGACTGTTCTGTGATTGTTGTAAAGCTGCTGTGTAGACGTAGAGGCCCCGAGATTATTTCGATGGTCGAGTGAGGGGGAAAAAATATTCAGAGGCCGACAAGGCACATTGAAATTGGATTTTGGGGAGAGAAAGAGGCATGCGGCGCCATCTTGTTGTGGCAACCCCTAGTGAATACGGGAGAGTCGAAAATCACAGCAGGCCTTCCTCTTAGGCATCGGTGCCACGTCATTTGGCTTATTCTCAAACTTCAGACAGGAAGTCACATGGAATGATTCACGTGGGGGCACACTCATTCACCCGATGACACCCGTCGGCTCTTGCCCGAGCCACCTCGGAGAGCCCCACATACATGATGTGACCCGGACTTTACCTGCTTGGCCCGCCCAAAGATTTTAACTGAATGCAAGATGAGTATCCGCTGTGGCGCGTGCGTGCGGCTCATGACCATCCTGCGTTGGCTAGGACAGGGGACAGGGGAACTGACGTTTTGCACTGGTGCTCTGTTTCTACCGCCAATGGTCTCTTAGCGCAAGGTTGATAGACCCTGTTGCAGTTTTACAAATTCACTCCCTTCGCAAATTCATGACCAATCTATCTATATTGTGAGCTCCACTGCATGTTAGGGGGAGTGGAAGGCCTGCTCCACACCTCTCCAAGCCTCATATTCAAAATAGAAAATACTCGAAATTCAGAAAAATATGGAATATATATTTTGGAATATATATTGTTTTGTACCTAATGTCACTCTAAAATAACATTTTATGGTTTGTTTGCAGTGCACCTGTTTGTTTTTGGTTTCTGTTCTACAGATTGTTACAAGGCCTCAGTTTGACACGCACACAAGTGTACTTTTGTATCAGAAACCACGGCCTTGTTCTTCATTTCACCATTGCGTGAACGTCAGGTTCTAATGTCAGCTTTTTGGAGCCTATTGGCTTGTGGGTAAATTCGCACCATACACACCCTTTTGGAAACGCTGCAGAGAGAGAGAGCGAGCGCATGTGGTTTAGAGGTTGGATGAGATGTTTCGGATAATTGCACCGAGTTTGTTTAGAGGTCATCCACCCAGAACCATACATTGTTTAATAATGAAAATGGATAGTAACCTTTTGAATTGTTTCTTAGTTTTGAGGGTATAATGAGCAAGCAACATTACATCTGTGGAAGGAATCTGTTGATGTCAACTATTTAATTCCCTTTCATAGACAGACTGGCTATGAAATTTGTTTTTATTTCAGTGGTTAGTTAGCTATAATACAGTGCAACGTTGCCAGGATTAGCTGACATTTTTTGGCAGTTGGAGGTGGAACGGATATTAAGCTGACAGTGCTCTTTGTACTGTCAGGAAAAGTCAACAAAGTATTTACATAACAAAACTATAAATGCGACGTGTTGGTCCCGAGCTGAGATGAAATATCATAGATGTTCCATATGCACAAAAAGCTTTTTTTTCTCATGAAATCTCTAGATTAGGTCCTAAGGTCTTCATTTAAATTGAATAATTTCCTTCTACGAACTGTAACTCAGAATTGCTGAATGTTGTTTATTTTTTCATTCATTGTACTTGTCATTGTCATGACAATAAAGAAGAATGGAGATTTATAGCCAAGCCTGCCCCCTACCCTTTACTGCCTGATTTGGTGGATGCCTGAATGTAGCTTTGGATTGTTTGACTGCCTGTTCTGGTCGCGGAGTGGTGGATGAGAAAAGGGAAGATAAATCAGGTTCAATGCGTTGTAATGGGTATCGGAGGCAGGTTTTTGTGTAGCAAACTCTCAGTGAAAAAGGCTATTTTACTCCTGGTGTAGAGATTCTCCGGGGTGAATTGCTCCTTTTGAGATGTTGGTGGCAGTAGGCCCAGTGTTCACCTGCATCATCAGGATGCTGGATGTTTTTCCCAACGAGCAATGAATTTGTCCTTACATGGGCACAAATCAGACGTGTCATGCTGGACCATGAAAAACTATTTTGTTCACCAGTCGGCTAAATAGGGTCTGGTCGACTGAGACTGACGAATAGCTGTCCTACTGAATCTAACAGGAGTGTTAGATAAGTGTCGAGTGAAAGTCTGGATCAGTGAAGCTCTCCGGAAGGGAGTATTATGAGCTTATCAATTATTTCCTGATAGATGAGTAGAAGCTACTAGAACAGGCAATGAATGTATCGTTAATCCACGTTGTCCAATTATATGTACACTGGTCAAAAAAAATTAACAATCTGTCCAGTTAGGAAGCATAAGTGATGGTGAATCAATGTCACCTGTTTCGGTGCAAATGAAAGTGACAACAGGTGCACTGGAGAGGCAACAGCAAGACAACCCCCAAAAAGGGAATGGTTTTGCAGGTGGAGAGCACAGACAATTGCTCTCTCCTTATCCTTCCTGACCGATTCTTCTCTAGTTTTGTGTCCTTGTCACTACTGGTAGCATGAGACGGTACCTACACCCCATTCAGGTTGCACAGGTAGTCCAGCTCCTCCAGGATGGCAAATCCATACGTGCTGTCACAAGGTTAGTTGTTTCCCAGTACTGTCCCAAGAGCATGGAGGAGATACCAGGACATGGGCCATTACACGAGGAGA
Source organism: Esox masquinongy (assembly GCA_016801175.1). NCBI lineage: Eukaryota > Metazoa > Chordata > Actinopteri > Esociformes > Esocidae > Esox > Esox masquinongy. The sequence continues at coordinate 16,961 of JACXGI010008880.1, forward strand.
GCTGGACACCGGTTGGGTCAGTGACGGTCTGGGGAGGCATATTTTTGTAGGGTCGCACAGACCTCCACGTTCGAGCCAACGGTACCCTGACTGCTGTTAGGTACCGGGATTAAGTCCTCAGACCCATCGTCAGACCTCATGCTGGTGCAGTGGTCCTTGGGTTCCTCCTGGTGCAGGACAATGCCCGGCCTCATGTGGCTAGAGCGTGTAGGCAGTTTCTGGATGAAGGCATTGATGCCATTGACTGGCCCTCACGTTCCCCAGTCCTAAATCCCATTGAGAACCTCTGGGACGTTATGTATCGGTGCATTCGACGACGCCAAGTAGCGCCGTAGATGCTCACTGATGCCCTGATCCAGGTCTGGGAGGAGATCCCTAAGGACCCCATCTGCCGTGTCATCAGGAGCATGCCCAGATGTTGTCGGGAGTGCATACAGGCACGTGGGGGCCATACACACTACTGAGTCAGTGTGAGTTGAAGTGATGAAATTCATGCAAGTTGGAACAGCCTGTGATTTCAATTGTTTACTTTGATTTTCGGAGTGAGTTTGAATCCAGCCCTCAATCGGTTGGTGATTTTGGTTTCCACTAACCGTTATGTCATTTTGTTCTTAGTGAATTACACAATGTACAGTAAAGATTTGGATCTTTTAATATATTTCGTTAATCAAGACCCGATGTGTGATTTAAGTGTTCCCTTAATTTTTTTGAGCGGTGTATATTTAATTATATTTTCTGGCAATTGTGCTTCATTGCGTAAAGACAGGTGGCTAGAGGGGAGGGTTTTTGCTGAAAAAAACAGTGGCCCGGGTTCGAACTTACCTGTTGAGCGTCTAGCACAATTGTAAACTCTTGTCTCGCCCGTTCCTCTACGCAGTGCCAAAGTCACCAGCGGAAAAGACCCGTTACGACACATCGCTGGGCCTGCTGACCAAGAAGTTTGTGGAGCTGCTCGGCCAGTCGCCAGACGGCGTGATTGACCTGAACCAGGCCGCCGAGCTGCTCAAGGTGCAGAAGAGACGCCTCTATGACATCACCAATGTCTTGGAGGGGGTCCACCTCATCAAGAAGAAATCCAAAAATAACATTGAGTGGATGTAAGTGTGGGCATGTTTCTCATTGCAGCTGACCGACAGGACTTTAATTACTATTATTTGTCGATCAGGCTGTTTTTTTTTTTTCAGGCTGTTTCCGGTGTCAGGGCCTCCTCTTGTTATACTTAACAGTAGATCAAATGAAATGTTCAGGTCTTGGATTAGTCTGGAAACGGGATTGCATTTCAAATTTTTTTTTTTTTAAACGTTTCTCGTTCGGCCACCTCTCTCTTCCAGGGGCTGTAACCTGTCTGAGGACGGGGGTACCTTAAACAACCGTCAGAGCCTGACTGCTGAGCTGTCAAATCTGTGTCAGGAGGAGAGGAGGCTGGATGAGCTGATCCAGAGCTGCACCCTGGACGTCAAACAGATGACTGAGGCCACACACAACCAGAAATATCCTTGAACACGCGCGCCAGGTTGAATTGGTTACAACTTGCATTGCCGTATGAGCTTCAGCTAATGAATCTGTGAGCATCTCCTCCAAAACCCCAGCTGTGATTTCTCCTTAACCTCCTGGTCCACGTTTGCGTATGTGACATACCAAGACATCCAGCAGCTGCGTAACCTGAAGGACCAGACCGTGATCGTGGTGAAGGCTCCCTCGGGGACCAAGCTGGATGTACCCGACCCAGAAGAGGTAGTCATTCAACCAGTCTGCTTGATTTATTTAAGCAAAAGGGGGGTGTGGTATGTCGCCGGTGTACCGTGGCTAAGAGCTGTTTTTCAGCGTGATCCACGCGGGGTTACAAGCTGGAATTATGAACTGGCTACTCACGCTATTGGAACAGCAATCTAATCACATTTTTGGTCATTCGTGGGGTGTATGGTCAGATACAACGGCCTGTTCAGCCAGTCAGCATCCAGAACCTTTTTACCTGCAGGGGTAATTCCGGGTTGTGCCAACATTTGCAGATTTTACTATCGGTGCGGTCTTCACAAATGCCGCAGCACCGGCTTTAAACGTCAGTTGCGCCGTGACGTTCTGTCCTACGGTTAAAACCGAAACCATTCTGCCGTTGTTTGAACCGCTTCTGCGCATCTTCGTGGTTACCAAGGTTGAATCTGTGTTTTTTTTCTGCACTTCCCAGAGCCTGTCGGTGCATCTGACTAGCACCAAGGGGCCCATCGAGGTGTTCCTCTGCCCGGAGGAGTATGCCTCCTGCAGCCCTGTGAAGAACGCTAGCCTGGATGTCAACAGAAACTCCTCACCTTTCCTCAAAGTCTCAGACGGTAAGTCTTCCTTCCCTACGTGTGATGTTTTATTTTTTTTTGACTGATACATGCTTACCATCGGTCTAAGAAAGAACACAAAGCGCTGTTCTCTGAGAACCTTAATATTTTCGCCAGGGTCTGTGACGAGATGGGTATGGTGCTGTCGTTTTTTACTCTACTGTTTTACTTTAACCAGCTCCAAACGAATGCTATCGAATCTCGTCCTCTCGACCCGACAGCATTTTGGGTTTCTGTTCGGTTGGAGTGTCTCACCGTGTCTTCTCTCCTCCTACAGAGAATGCAACCAGCGGCGGTAATGTCCATTCTACTCCCTCGGCCGTGACCGTCACCACCCTGTCCCCCATCACCTCGCCCTTCACCAGCCTCCTGCAGCAGACCGAGGACCAGATCCCGCTGTCTCTGTCCGGGCTCCTGGAGGGCCACGGTGCAGGGCCCTTCGTCAACCTGTCCCCTCCGCTCCTCAACGAGGACTACATGCTAGCGAGCCTGGGGAACGACGAGGGCATCAGCGATCTGTTCGACGCCTACGACTTTGACAAGCTGCCCCTGGATGACCTCCTGTGTCCCATGTGAGGACACCGAGAGGGAGGGGAGAGAGGGGGCCACGTCTTCCTGTCCTGTGTCCCCCCGTGTGCTGTAGTGGTTGGATAGACAAGTACGGGAAGTGGCCATACTGTTTTCCTTCATCCAGGAGGGTCGCAGGGGAAGGGACTGTTCAGGGTTGTCCTGTCTTGCCTGGACATGTCCCAGGAGGTGGACACGTCACTGACCTCCTGGGATCTCGTATGTCAGTGGAGGCGGCTGAGAACTGTGTGTCTTTGGTGTCCTCCTGTTTAACTGTAGAGACGAGGGCACGTCTTACCATGTGTCATGGAGGACCAGAGTGAACAGGCCTTAGAGAGAGACCGGCCAATGGGGGAGGCTTCCCCGGGACGCCCGGCCAATGGGGGAGGCTTCCCCGGGACGCCCGGCCAATGGGGGAGGCTTCCCCGGGACGCCCGGCCAATGGGGGAGGCTTCCCCGGGACGCCCGGCCAATGGGGGAGGCTTCCCCGGGACGCCCGGCCAATGGGGGTCCCTCCATCTGCCTCTTCCTCTCCCTGTGCCTACCAGTCTGTTTCGGCAGTGTCAGGATCGCCTTAAACCTTGTGTTTCATAGACTCAACAGGTCTGAAACTGAAACAAACGCCCTGAAACAGAAAGCTACTACCGGTACTTGTCCAGTAAGAAAAAGTTAGATTATGTTTTCGGTTGCAAACTTGTGCTGCGCTGTGGCCCTATTGAACACGACCCCGTGTCGACCCGTTTTGCTGCTCGGACCTGCTTTACAACTGAGAGCTGCCTTATCCAGCCTGACCATAGTACAACTCAGTTTCCAAAACAGTTGGGACATTGTGTGAAATTAAGATAAAACCAGTTCGCAATGATGTGCAAATCATGTATACCTATATTTAATTGAAAATAGTATGAAGACAACATATCAAATGTTGAAACAGGAATGTTATTGTTCTTGGAAAAATACATGCCCGTTTTGAATTTGATGCCAGGAACACGTTTCAAAAATGTTGGGACGGGGTATGTTTACCACTGTGTTGCATCACCTCTTAAAAATACTCTGTAAGCATTTGGGAACTGAGACCAATTGCTGTAGTTTTGAAAGTGAAATGTATTGTCCCTTGCTTACAGAGATTTCTCCAGATTCTCTGAAAATTTTAATCATATTATTTACCTAAAATGGGATCACCAAACTCTGGAATTTTACGTTGAGAAATGTTATTCTTAAAATGTTGCACTATGTGCCCACGCAGTCTTTCAGAGTGGTGATCCCCTCCCCATCCTCACTTCTGTCAGACCCATCCTCTCTGGAATGATCTTTTAATACCCAATCATGTTACTGACCTGTTGCCAATTGACCTAATTAGTTGGGTGATATTACATCAGGTTTATTTTTTAGCATTACCCAACTTTTCCATTCTTGTTGCCTCTGTCCCAACTTTTTTGAAATGTGATGCTGGCATCAAATTCAAAGTGGGCATATATTTTTCGAAAAACAATAAAATGTCTGTTTTAAAATTTGATGTTTTCTTTGTACTATTTTCTATTGAATATAGGGTTTTAAATGATTTATGTCATTGCATTCTGTTTTTATTTACATTTTACACTTTATCCTGACTTCTTGGGAAACTGGTGTAGATGGCCTCCATTAACATTGTGTCCCACAGTTTTTAATCCCGGGATTAAGTTTTAGCGGAGCTCTGGAAACCCGGCTTGGCCTGTCTTCAATCTGTCATTATTTCAACTTATATTGCAATCACGTCGGACAGCTTTAGAAAGTGGAGGTTATTGCTCTAAGGCATAGCGCAATTATCTATGACAGAGGTCTGTCCTGCTCCTTGTGATAGGATCTAGTTTTAACCACTTGGGTCAAATCTTCAGCTAGTCGTATGTCGATGTCAATAGAAGTTAGGGTTGACCCTTTAATGAGCAAGCAACATTATTCTACCTGCACCTTACTCCCTGCCTTCTCATGTTTATGTTGTACCACAGCCTGCCATGGCCCTGTTTTTCGAGATCGTTCGAACAACAGCAGCACAGGCGCATAAAAGACATGGACGTTTCCGTGAACATGCTGATGTGGGACCTGGTTGTCCCTCTGCTTAAAAGGGGGGGGACATTTTGTTGTTTGACATCAGCGTTTTTTTTGTGTGGAGAATAAAGGAATTCACTTTTCAGAAGGCAAAACAAGTAGACGAGTAGGTTGAACGCCCATTCAGTTGTATGTTAATTCGCCTTATGTTAGAAATAGTCGAGATATCACCCTATATAACTTTTTTTTTTTACATGATGTCATGTAATTGTCTTAAAATTACCACAGTAAAGAGAAGGGATAGTGTTAAGGTAGCCCTAGATATTTAAATTATACGCAGTTTGTTGAATGAAATGTGTGATTCTCAGACTGATGCCCAATATCTAGAAGCCATTTTGTGAAGGTACAATTTTGATAATTTACTAATAATAATGGTCAAGGATACCTTGTAAGACACTGACAGTTCAAGGAAAAGCGAATATTTCAGTAAGCCAAATACACCTTTTTAATGGTTTACGTAGGCTAATTCCCCTCAGCAATGTATATACTTACAAATACTAGGCAATGGTACACTAGCTGTTTCACGCAGAGCTATGTAATGTCAAACCAAAATGAACAAAATATACAGTCAACACTTGAGATCGTCCGAACTAGAGCAGCCGACGCCTGAGAGTTTTGCCCCAGTTCAGAGTTGGAATAGTCATAAGGTAGCCCTAGATGATGAAATAATATGCTGGTTGTAGAATGAAGTGCGTGTTGCCCGTACCGACGCTCGATATCTAGAAGCCATTTTGTAAAGGTACAATTGTGTGAAGGTACAATTTTGATAACTGAATAATGCACTAGTTGCTGTAGACTACCTCCGAGTGACAGGATAGGTTTTATTACTATATAAATGCTTGAGGAAACAATGTTTATTTTCAGGGGCTCCGTTTACGTGCGTTTAGTCAGCTAAGTGGCATTAGCGCGTTCTAATTCTAAACCTTTTGTCACGGTGGCCGAGTTTGGTTTACCTGTTCAGTTGACGCGAGGTTAAACATACGTTTGAGGTAACGCAGGTTGAGACAAGTGATGATTCAATCAGGAAGATTTACACAAAAAAAGCTAATTCAAGGGACCAGCGTCGTTGCTAGGTAGCATGTCGGGCCCCTTGTTGAATTTTCTTATTTACGCGAGTCGAGGTACATTAGAATCGATTAGAATCATCGTCCTCAACTTCTGTTATCTTCAGCCTAGGTTTACCTGTATTAGACGTTGGAGATCTAGGATTTCATGGTTCCTAGATGTTCAGCTCCATCTGAACGACATTGATTAATAATATGATGTAAGGGCTTGGCTTTCATTATTGTGTGGTGTTTGCATTTAGTTTGTTAATTTGTGCACGCGTTTGTAAATTATTTTTGCGTATTTTTCTCTCAATGAGCGAGTTCCTTTGCGGGCTAGAACGGTTCATGGTTATGATAATTTGAACTACATTGTTGCCATCATTGCATCCTCACATCTTCATATCATTTGGGATTACAACCTTGCCAGTGTTGACCTCTGACTAATATGCAGTTTTTGTGGTTATCAGTGTACAGCAGAATGTACAGAGAATCCTCCAGAATATTGTTAATATTTCTCCCCTTATTATTCTTTTTTTTAATTTCATATTTATATGTGAATATGTATTTATGCATTCAACTTTTGTTGTTGTACTAATTAGATTTTAATTATATCAAAGAATTTATAGAAGGAATGCCCTACGCTTTGTTTTGACCTAGATTGAACGCTGCGGTCACCACACCTCATTGAGCATGGTTCAGTCGAGCCATTGAAACATCAATTTTTCTTTTGCGGACCAGAATCTGGTCACAAAATCTCCAACAATTGAAGTGATTTGGAAAGCCTGTTTTTCCAAGTGTTCGGATGAGAAGCTTATTTAACATCAATATTGTGATTCCCAAATGGCAACCTGTTTCCTATATAGTTAACTACTTTTTACTAGCGGCATGTAGGACCTAGTGAAAAGTATTACATTATATAATAGGATACCAATTTGGACATAAACAGATTATACACTGCTTATTCAAATGTTATTTTCTTTTAAATGAGTGCATGAAAGTGTTTTGTGTGTTATGTGAATGTTTGGAAAATACAGATTTGGTATTGTGTGGTTTATGGCTTTTTTTAAAAAATGTGTATGTTTGATTGAAAGCTTTGATATAAATTGTAGATAATGTATCTGAACACCTGTTAGGTTTGTGCCATTGGGGAAGCAATGTTTTCTATTATGTATGTTTGAAAGTTACCTGAACTTGAATAAAAGCAATACAAATATGACGATAGTAATTCCACTTAATTCACTGATGATTTACCCAATTTCAAGGAATATAGTTCTAAGTAGGCAGAACGAACATTTTTATCCGTCTCTGAACAAATGTTCAGCCATTTTACTGTTTAATGTGACTAAATCGTAGAAATTCAGTTGTTCAACATGTTATTTCTGAAGGGCAGTTCCTATACTAGTCACCCTCAAACTGTCCCTGGTTAAAGTGTGGATATTTTTGTTAATCATCATATTTTTTTGGACAATGTGTTCAAAATTAGTTATTTATTGCAAAGAAAGATGTTCATAATAAAAACATAAGCTCACAGAGGTTAACAGCTCTTTTTGTTGCAAAACTCAAATTTGTCCTTCGCTCCGTTCCGTCGTGTTGTTCCACGCGGGTCATCAGAAGGCGCCCACAAATCACATGTCTGATAAAATTATTTCCAGCTAGCAGTTCTTAACTATATTTAAGTTGTGTGAGTAAACATTTATCATCTTCCCACACGACTGAAGTATTTACTACGTATCTCAGGTGAGTTACAATTCGAAGTTGAATACACGTGCCAGTCCAAAATAGAAACACGTGTGTCTTGTGAGTTAGCTCGTTGCTGTTCTCACTGTTAGCCGAAGTTAGCAAACAGAAATACACGTTTTAAAACGATTGAGATATGATAACGATGCATGTCCTTAACATAGTATGAATAGTGACGTTTTTCACCAGTGTTGTTATGAAACACTTTTAATGCGTCTCAAACTGGCTAGGTTATCTAGCTAGCTTAAGTTTGTACTGTGATCTGGCTTCTTTCTTAGTCAATTATCTTTGCTGTGTGTTGTCACCACTGAAAATACTATTGACACAAGCTACATTACTTTTAATATTTATGCTGCCAACCACTGTTATATAACTTAAAATGTTAATTCATAGGCTAAATTTGCTAGTTTGAGTCCACGGGAGTTAGCTGAGTAGCAGTGGGTATATTCGCGCCATATAAGTAGCACGAGCCTACTGTTGTTACGTGGTCATTTTTTTTATTCTATTTGGCAGATAGTGTTTACCATATTAACGTATAGTAGTGAAATATCTAGTGTACTATTAACTATTATTTGTAACTTTATATTACTGAGGGGAAGTTGCCTACCTAACCCAATAAAAATGTGTATTTGGCCGAACTTACAGTGATGTACGTTTTCCTCTAACTGCCAGTGTCTTGCGTTCAGTGTAAGGAATTCTTGCCTCTGCAAACATACAACGCTGTGGAGTTATTATTGATATACTTTGAAAGGCGAGGTTTCAGCTCAGAACTTTTATGAAAAAAAGCAGGGCCTCTACATTAGAGGAGATGCTGGTTCCATTGCAGGGGTGCAAGAACACTGAAGAAAGTCGATGGCAAAGAGACCAGTCCCCGGGTGACCCGAACCATAACGACAGTGTTTTTATGGTGTTTTATGGTTGGCATTGGGTCCTTTGGTTTTGCCAAAAATGACATTGCGGTGCCTCAAGTCTACCTTTGACTCCATTCCAGAGCACATTGTTCCTGTAGGCCTGTTTTTGACCCTGGTGTCTTCTGGCAAACATTTTTGTTTTTGAGTGCTGGCGGCTTCTTCCAAATCTTTCATTCAGGCCATGTTTGTGCAGTCCCTTTTTCTGACAGTTGACCTGTGCACTTCAAAATTGGTTAGGGTGAGAGATGCTGGCTATACAGGTGCTGGTCATAAAATTAGAATATCATCAAAAAGTTGATTTATTTCAGTAATTCCATTCAAAAAGTGAAACTTGTATAATGTATACATTCATTCCACACAGACTGATATATTTCAAGTGTTTATTTCTTTTAAGTTTGATGATTATAACTGACAACCAATGAAAACCCCAAATTCAGTATCTCAGAAAATTAGAATACTGTGAAAAGGTTCAATATTGAAGACACCTGGTGCCACACTCTAATCAGCTAATTAACCCAAAACACCTGCAAAGGCCTTTAAATGGTCACTCAGTCTAGTTCTGTAGGCAACACAATCATAGGAAAGACTGCTGATTTGACAACTGTCCAAAAGACGACCATTGACACCTTGCACAAGGAGGGCAAGACACAAAAGGTCATAGCTAAAGAGGCTGGCTGTTCACAGAGCTCTGTGTCCAAGCACATTAATAGAGAGGCGAAGGGAAGGAAAAGATGTGGTAGAAAAAAGTGTACAAGCAATAGGGATAACCGCACCCTGGAGAGGATTGTGAAAAAAAAACCATTCAAAAATGTGTGGGAGATTCACAAAGAGTGGACTGCAGCTGGAGTCAGTGCTTCAAGAACCACCACGCACAGACGTATGCAAGACATGGGTTTCAGCTGTTGCATTCCTTGTGTCAAGCCACTCTTGAACAAGACACAGCGTCAGAAGCGGCTCGCCAGGGCTAAAGACAAAAAGGACTAGACTGCTGCTGACTTATGTTCTCTGATGAAAGTAAATTTTGCATTTCCTTTGGAAATCAAGGTCCCAGAGTATGGAGGAAGAGAGGAGAGGCACAGAATCTACCTTGCTTGAAGTCCAGTGTAAAGTTTCCACAGTCAGTGATGGTTTGGGGTGCCATGTCATCTGCTGGTGTTGGTCCACTGTGTTTTCTGAGGTCCAAGGTCAACACAGCTGTCCTCCAGGAAGTTTTAGAGCACTTCATGCTTCCTGCTGCTGACCAACTTTATGGAGATGCAGATTTCATTTTCCAACAGGACA
>JACXGI010008881.1:6178-20016 GCA_016801175.1 Esox masquinongy
GGAGGGAGGGAAAGGGAGGGAAAGGGAGGGAAATGCAGGGAAGGGAGGGGAGGGAAAATGAGGGAAAGGGAGGGAAAGGAGGGGAAGGGAGGGAAGGGAGGGTGGTACTAGTGCCATCCTTACAGCTCATTGGTCAGCACACTTTTGCAAATGTAAAAAAAGCATTCTCGTGGTAGTTAATTGTGGTAATTATGTTGTATGGACACAATCACTGATTTTCCCCCAATGAATCGGAGGTCAGGATGCTGCTGTTGGTTGGTGGTCTGTGGTCGGTGGTCTGTGGTCGATGGTCTGTGGTCTGTGGTCGGTGGTCTGTGGTCGGTGGTCAGTGGTCTGTGGTCGGTGGTCTGTAGTCTGTGGTCGGTAGTCGGTGGTCTGTGGTCGGTGGTCTGTGGTCGGTGGTCAGTGGTCTGTGGTCAGTGGTCGGTGGTCAGTGGTTGGTCCTCGAGACAGGCAGGCGGCCTCACTGATGTTACAAAATGCCTCAACCTACTGTAATTTTTTCATGTCTTCTCTTATTTCTGAAGCCTAATAGAAACTATGCACTTTAATGTTTATAATGCTGCTAATGTTGTCTTTCAATGCTAAAACCGATGGCCATATACAGTAGCAGACAAAAGTTTGGACACCTACTCATTCAAGGGTATTTGCTTATTATTTCTATTTGCAAAAGTGTCAAAAAAATAAATACCCTTCAACGAGTAGGAGTGTCAAGTCTGAGGAGAGGGTGTCCAAACTTTTGATGGGTTTTGTATGAATATATGAATAAATATATAATGAAATAATAAGATACATAATTAAAAATATAACTATATAGTAATTGCATTTATCCATGTATTTAAATATATGGCACATTTAGTCATTTTCCTATGCCTGTTTGTTTAACAAGACAGGTTGCTGTAATCTTGTTTTGGTTACTTACATCTTCATTTTTGTTTACTGTGTTTGGAGAGTTTATCCTGCCTTTATTCAAGTGATGTTTTATTAAACAAGCCCTACTTAGTTCACATTTTCTTTTTCGTTACACTGCTCCCATTCCTACCACCCATTCTGAGATGTGTAGGCACTGTCATCCAAACTGGCATTTTCTATTTTCTTTTTTTCTCATTGATAACTACTAGTTTACTTTAACAATTTCATTTTGTAAGACAGCTGTGATTATGGCTTCATGCACATGGACATGCTGTTTGTACTAGATATGCAAAACAGGGTCCATGGTGCTGATGACAGGCTATGCCAAAGACTAACAAAGAGAGTCAAAGACTTACAATATTCATGACAGCCAGCACGTAGCTCTCCACCGCACTGCTTCCGTGATACTCCACCATCTTGGAATCAGCCACCACCAGAGTCTCCACCCACTTCTCTCTACTGATGGAACGCTGGCGTATCCTCCTCTTCTTCCGCTGGCGTCTCTCCCAGCGTTCTCGTTGCCTCTCTACTCGCTCCAGCACTGCAGCTGGATCTGGGGGGTGGAGCAGCGACGAATAGTGCATTTGCAGTGTTATCAAACTACAGTTTGAGGTTGTTTTTTTTGCTGTGTGTTCTGCTTGATTGGTTCGAACTTTGTTGAGGTTTTATTAATGTATGACACTTACCAGAGCAGCTGTATTTGTTAACAGTTTCGATCTAATTATTAGTCTGATGGGTCAGCTGTGTGGAAACAGAGTTACAACCAACTGATGTCGAATGCGTTGAAAGTAACAAGCCCTATGTTAAGGAACCGGCTGTGTAGCGAAGAGGACAAAAGAGCAGCTCAATTCAAAGCATCTTGGGAGGGTGATTCAAATTAACGTTACACATGCTTAACATGTGAAAGAGGCGGGTGGCATCTGATTTGGGCTTGCGCTAAGTTTCGTCTCTGGTGGAAACCGGTCTTCTCGCTCCCAGAATGCCTGGTAAGCCAGTCAAGCTTTCCTGGCTCAGCCTATCATCCCATCTGCCGGGGATATTCTGTGAATCCTCCTGGACTATTCCCTGTGTGTGAAGTCAAGCGAGACTTCAGTTACGTGCCCGTTCAAGAGAGACCAAGAGAGCACTTTTGCAGATAGTTCAAGTCCCCGGGCCTGTAATGAATTTCTAATGGCAAATTTACATTCTGTATGTCTCTTGCATATCAGCCCCCCTCAGATTTTCAGTGTTTCCAGACTTTAATAAGGCTCCTCTTCACAATGTCAAACTGGACAAATTAACAAGCCGGATGCTCCTAGGCCGTCTTCCTTAACCTCTAAAGAGCGTCAGGAAATGTCTGTGTGTGTATTACAGATCCGGGCTGGGACTGAAGGATTTCTCAATCCTCAACCCCAGTTTGGATACTCTTAGGCTGAAATCTCAAATCAAACACTTCGGGGCACTTTTTGAGCACTCCGCCGAAAGTTTGCAGGGTCAGTCAAGTCAATCTCAAACGTCTGTTGGTGAATTGTCAAGGGATCCACTGGAGCGTGTTTTTATGTCTGATAGTGTACATGGGAAACTGTCCTACCCAGGATCTGCAAAATTGCAAATTGGGTTACACTTCAATCAGTACGTCAGATGTGTTGAATCAGCAGGCTTTGAGCAGAAGTTTGAGCAGACTTTAGTTTTAGCAGATTTTTCTATTGTCTATCAGAATGTTTTACTGTCTGTTGTCTGCAAATTGAGCACTGATAATGAAAGTGGTTCCTTCAAGTGTACATCGTCACAATGCCGACTTTGGCGAAAGTGAGTGATCACTGCTAAAGAAAATGGCAACGTGAGAAAAGGCTTAGGAACCGAGTATTTGGTTTGAGTAACAGTCATTCACTTGAATGGATAGGTGTGCCCAAACATTTCAGTAGTACTGTATATCAGTTACTGTGTATCAGAAGTCTCATTTGAACGTGCTAGATTGGTTATTGTGCGTGATTTGTGCGTGATTTGTGCGTGATTTGTGTGTGATGTTAAGTCAAAGCCGGAAGGTTCACCTTTGACCCCACAGGTGCTGTTGGTGTTAGGGACTCCAGAGATGGGCTGTACCAACTGACTTTGGGTGGAGCGGGTATGCCGCTTGTAGATAACATGGGCTTGAGATGCTGAAGACTCATCACTAGGCTGCTCCAGTGGCTGGATAAAGAACTCCTCCTCAGACAGCCTGAACAGCCCTGTCTACAGAGAGAAAGATATATCAGTAACAAAATATTGTTAACATTTTGTAAAGGGAGAAGAGGAGGGTCAAAAATGTATCTACTATAATGTACAAAAACATATACAATCCCAAGCAAGACACTTTTTGGGGTAAAATAAGAGTCAAATGTATTTTTAGATGAGAAAGATATAAATACAGCTCTGGAAAAAAATAAGAGACCACAGCACCTTTTTCTTTCCTTTCCAAAAAAGTTGGAAAGGAAGGTTTTTAGTGAGGAACAGAAGGGTTAAAATTAAGAGACCACTGCAAATTGAACGCTTCTGTTCCTCACTCAAAACTTTCCTTTTCAACTTTTTATAAGAAAAAGGTGCAGTGGTCTCTTAATTTTTTCAAGAGCTGAATATATACAGCTAGTATACACAATGTATAGCAATACTATTTTACGGGAGAAAGGCAATCACAATGATAAAGCAGCCACATTGAAGAGAGTTAAAAGTATATAAGTCAGAAAACCACAGAAACCCCCGCTTTACATCTGAAAAATACAGTAAGCACATTCTCAGGGATGGGAGATTGCTCTCGTTGCTTTAGAGATACAAAACTAAATATTCAGCTGTTTAAAAAAGGGCCCTTAGGTTTTAGCATTAAATGTTACATTGCGCCACTATTTATGTGATTCCTGTTTTTCCTTTTCTTTGGAAGAGTGAAAATGGCATGTGAATAAAACCAACAGCTAAAACTGAGATGTAACTGCAATTTCTTCATCGTATCGCTCCGCAGCAATAATATAGATTTATGAATGTCTTTGGCCAAGTATTCTGGCCTCCTGGGTGTCTGCCAAGCCGCAGTAGTGGGACAGAGAGTGAGATGTGAGTTTGTGTCAGATGGTGTGTTGTAGGCCTGGAGACACTACAATTTCTCATCATTATATCCAATTTTAAAGAAACACCACATTTCCAGTCCAATAACCTTCGCTCCTCCAGGGTCAAGTCATGTCTAGGGTTGAGACACTAGTTGTATACACACTGGATTCAACTGGGACTGCTGTTCATGGACATGGAAATTTAAGAGGATAATATGAGAAAGTTTACCATGAGCAATTTTATGGAAAGTCCCTTACTGTGGCCTTCAAGCATTGACCGTCTCTTTGACAAATGGTTTTTGCCTGGTGTATGTTTTAGCATGCAATAATTTGACTTTCTAGAATAAAATTTAAAAAAAAATCAGAAATGGAGAGAAATATCATCAGGGATGTTGTAATAGAGTCCTAATGGAGTAATACAGCAGTTTCGTCAGAAAAGTGTGTAATTTGACTTTGGCATTGTGAGAATTTTTATTTCAGGAAAATACAGGAGTCTAGACAACAGCTGGAAACCACTTTTGAATCCAATCAATTTATACAGAACCTGTGCAACTATGACTCACTAGACTTTGTTGTACAGAATTTTTTTGAACTACTTCTTCAACTGTGAATTGACTGAGAAAACAACAGATGGCTATATCACTAAACTACAGTGTCAGAAGAGGGAGCAGGGAGAATAAATGGTTTGATGCATGACTTTTAACTTACCAAAGCAGTTGGTCGAATATTTAGAAATTTAGTTGTCGTCATGATCTGGTTACGAGCAACTTCAAATAGTTACATTTCAAATATTATTAACTTATTTCAAACACTAAACTGAAGTGCTGGTACTTATTTTAGATGATTTCCAACTATCCACAATGCACCATTGTGAAAGTCATAAAGAGAGAACCTACTCTGCTACTGAGTTTGTGTGCTCGCCCACCAGACCACTAGCTAGCTTAAGCAGGCTAACGTCAACCTTTTGTCATGCTAACACAAATATAATTATGCTTTAGACCAAGTAACTTCTCTGCTCTTCGTTTGTCTCTGTTCCAGCTGTTGTCTCTGCATTACTGCCCCTGGAATCTGTTTACTTTGGAATTCCCTTAACTGAGGCTGAGGAAGGAGAGTCATGGACCCTCAGCGCGACATGCCTGCTCTCTCCGCAACGAATTTCATCCGCTGGCAGGGCAGAAACCTCCCCTTCCAGCACGGACCCAGCAAGAGCGGCTAGAGCGGTGGCTGCACTGATTTCAGCAGTGATCCCAGCAAATCAAGCCCTTGGAGGCCCCTGTGATGAGGTCCGAGCGGTACCAATACAGTAGCGGAGTAGAGGTGCGGAGAAGGTTATTGTCTGCTCAGGGCCAGAGGAGGACGAGTGCACGTAAGGGTTTCACAAAAGTTGTTTCCAACCGTTATGAAACTGTTCGTAGACCTCATCAAATGTCAAACCGTTTATCATAAACATTCGGGTGTCTATTAAACAATCTGGTGCCCAGCCGGCAAAACGTCAGGGCAGAGAGGGATTTTGCTGCATGTAGTCAATAAATCAGAGGCTTAAAGAACATAGCATCTCTGTTGGCACTGTGCTGGAGGACAATTTTGTCTCTTTTTGGAAAATGGCCAAACTTTTCTATATTGATGGATTCATCACAATGACTATCGTAAAACATTGACGTGACACTGAGATCTCTGAATTTGTGACAATGCTGTTAGTTGCCAAGCTCATTTAAGTAA
Source organism: Esox masquinongy (assembly GCA_016801175.1). Taxonomy (NCBI): domain Eukaryota; kingdom Metazoa; phylum Chordata; class Actinopteri; order Esociformes; family Esocidae; genus Esox; species Esox masquinongy. The sequence goes on from JACXGI010008881.1 coordinate 11,863, forward strand.
TTTAAGACAAATCAGTGAAACAAAAATGGTTCTGGAAAACTGTTAAATCTCTAAAAAACAAAATGTGTCTTTCTCTGTCCCAAGAAATTACTCTAGACTTATTTAGCCTTATTACTAAAAAACATGCTGTCATTAAATCACAACTCAGTGCCTATCGTTTTGAAGCACCAACCACTCCTTGCAAGTTAAGGCTAAATTTTGGTAGTTTCCTTTTGCAACGCAGTTTAGAAAATAACTGTCACAGTTAAAGAAGTCCTCAATGCCTGAAGAATTGGTCTGCTTTAGTGCGCAGCTCTGCTTATCGCGGGTGCTGTAACCCATATTAAATTTTTTCTACAGTGTGGAAAGCTGCATGTCTGCATGCACACTATAAGAGTGGGAACAGAATAATAATCTTGACAACAATTGGACAATTTCTGAATTGTCTTATCTAGCTAAGATTACAAAGACTTCGACTTTCAGCTGACAGAACTCAGACTATGGCAACATAGTGGGATGAATATGAATATATTTTTAAAAAGCATAATGGGATACCCTTTATGTTTGAGACTAAAATAGGATTGAGTGTTGTCAATTTATTGCATTCACTAAATTTCATGAAAAGTGACAACACTTGAGTTGACTGTGTACTAAAAGAGTGTCATGACAAAGGGTCTGTAAAATATTCAGACCCTTTGCCATGACACTCCAAATTGAGCTTGGATGCATACTGTGTCCTCTGATCATCCTTGAGATGTTTCTGACTGGAGTCCATATGTGGGAAATTCAATTGATTGGACATGATTTACACCCTTCAAAGTGCATGTCAAAGCTAAAACCAAGCCATGAAGATCTGGTTAAGTTTATATAAAATTGCCATCAGGGACTCTTCTTAGAGCTGGGTGGCTGGCCAAAATAAGTAACCAGGAGGCAAGAAAGGCTTTGGTCAGGGAGGTGATCAGGAACCCAATATCCACTCTAACAGAACATCAGAGTTTCTCTGCAGAAATGGGAGAACCTGTCAGAAGGACAACAATCTCTGCAGCACTTCATCAACTATGCCTTTATATGGCTAGATGGAAGCTAGACGGAAGCCAGCCCTGAGTAAAAGGCAAATTACATTCCGCATGAAGAACCCTGAGAGCATGGGGGAAAAGATTCACTGGTCTGATGAGAACAAAATCAAACAATTAGGCCTGAAGGACAAGGGCAATGAGTGGTGAAAACAAGGTTTCACTCATCACCTGGCTAACGCAATCTCTACAGTAAAGCATGGTGGCGGGAGCATCAGGCTATGGAGAATCTTCTCAGCATAAGGGAGTGACAGATAAATACAGAATCTTTGGAGACCTGGTCCAGAGTGAACAGCACCTCAGACTGGGGTGAACATTCATTTTTGAACACAACAACAACAGGCACACAGCCAAGGCTTAGTGACAAGTCGATGGATGTCCTTGAGTGGCCCAGCCAATGCCCAGACTTCAACCCTTTTGAACATCTGTGAGGAGACCTGAAGACCGCAGTTCACGTCATTCCCCATCTGATATGACAGAACTTGACTGGAAGTATAAGGAATAATGACAGAAACTTCCCAAATTCAGTTTTGCAAAGCTGGTAGTCGTACCCTAGAAGACGTCTGAATAAAGTATCTGAATACTTAAGTATATGAGATACTAAAAAATTATTTTCACTTTGTCTTTATGGGGTTTGTGTGTAGACCAAAGGCAAAAAATACAACAATAATTTATAAATTACGTCTATAACACAAAAATATAAGAGAAAGTGAAGGGGTTTATAATGAATCAACACTTACTAGGTACACATGCTCTCCACCCGTTAACCTAATTTAAACATAAATTCCTAATTTATAGGTTTTTTTGCCTATTTTCAGATGAAAGGTGCCTAAACACTTGGGATACAATGAATCAAATGCATCCTCTTAACCACTGATCAAAGGCTTTGACATAATACCCACCAGTATAAGCCTTGGATGGAGCAATCTAAGAACATAGATGCTGCTAACAAGTGGAGACTTCAAAAGTAAGTCTTAACCTTTACCGCCTAATGCCCATACTTATTCAGTGAAAAGATTCTAACAAAATTATTCTTACAGAAGGGCGGCCCTAGCTAATGAGGTCACATGACAGGCATCCACTCTGTGGACAGAAGCCTAGCTGAGAGCTGGCTACTGAAATGCCTCAACGATTACACTTTTATTTTTTGAATGAAAAAAATAATCTGTGTGTTTTTTTCTTTATAACTAAACCCTGCCTTAGTAAGGAGATAAACGTAAAATAAAATAAAAACATTTTAAAACTTTGAGTTGTTACCTGAGGGACAGAGAACCTCCAGCACAATGTTTTACATTACTCATCTTCTCCACTTTTGACCCCTCACTCTCTCAGGTGTAAGTCACAGCTGGCAAAGACACTCACCAGGCCGGCACAGGTACTTATAGCTGCTCTCCCCTTCACGGTGGCCCGGTCCCACACCTCTCCGATAAAGTGGCACAGCGAGGAGCCACGGTTGCTTATTTTGGCTCCTTCTAGGCCGCCGTACCTCCTCTCGGTCAGGAAGCCGGGGGCCAGCAGCTGTGGGTTGAGCGTGAGGTTGAAGAGCAGATGATGGTCCCCATGCTGTAACTGGTAGAATACCCTCGCCAAGCTTCCTGGGTCGTCCTGGGTTTCCCTCCGCCGTACCCGGCTGACGCGGTGGGACACAAAGTTGGACAGGAAGTGACCTTGGGCATCCACTCTGGATGGATGGACGACTTCATAGCGGGGCAGCTCCTGTAGAAAGCTCTCTGTTTGTAAAAAAAAAAATGTAAAAATGGGAAAGAAAAGCAAAACACTTTGTCATTGTCTACCAATTGACTGTAAGGTTCTAAACAAATTAGGCAAATTGTAAACAGTTCCATCTGGATATTGCTCACATATAGTACATGCACTATCTATCATGTTAGCATTGTTTGGATATGGCTACGGTATGTGTGGGCTTTTCATTTATTTAGCTACAGTATCATCTTGCATAGAACGTTTTTTTTTATTATTCGGAAAGAGCATTCCCCCCAGTATGTTTCCACCATGGTAATCATTGACAAGCCGTACATGTAGTGGTGGATGAGGTATCACAATGGATGTAAATTAAACATGTCTGCAATTTCAGAACTTTTACTGTTCAAATGCGAAATCCTACAGCAAACTGCACATGCTAAAGTGTAAAACAAAAAATTCAATGACGTGGAAATTTGACTGGAGTGCTACTTTAAAAGGGTCTTTACAAAATGTTGCTCTCCTCTTATGTTATTTCAATACTTTGACACTGTAGCTACAATAATGGACCCATACATGTTAACACTGTGAAACGTTTTACGCTGCATTTGGATTCACTATCCTTAGTAACGTCTGTGGCAAAACATTTTGACAGTTGCCATGAGTGATTGTTTATGTGAGATCAAAGTGTTAAGTATCTTAATGTGTGGTCTGTCTGAGGAGGCAAGAAAGCTAAAAAAGAATATCTACCTTTTGCTGTTGTCCATTATTCTGGTTCATGTCCCAGTGAGTTAAGCTAATACTTAACTAACATATGTGAACATTGATAAGATATAATGTGTAGTTTACCGGCACTATAACTAGGGATTTAAATTTAAGCTATCGTCAAGGCTGAATTGAACGACTACCTCAGTTTGCTGTACACTACCACAATAACACTGCCTATATCCAGATCCTAGCAGGGGAACATTGTCATGGCGACCAGCAGCGTGCTGACCCACTGTGACCCCTCAAAATACACACACAATGCTCAAGGACTGTTATGAATTTTATAAACAGTTCACACAAACGCACATGCACACAAACACACTCAACGCAATATTCAAGGAATAGCATGGATTTTATAACCGAGCATGAACAAGAAAGCAAATAGTATACCAGAGTGAATTAAGAAAATAGAAGCACCCTCTGCATGCTAACAGGAACTGACAGCTTATAGAAAAGGATGTGAGAAAGGTAGGGTTGATCACAGAAACTTCAACGTATTTGAGAGATCATTAGACCAGGTGATCTGTCATATTGGATCACACATCACTGTCTCCAAATGGGGCCCAGTGTCATGTCAGCCATGATGTATTGCATAACTCCAATAGTTCAAGAGCAATGGGATGGTTCACCTTGGCTCTGTTTCCTCTGCTTTATAATAGGCTGATAAAAGTTGCTCTCACTTCACCGCAATGGCAACTAGACTTAGCTAGTAGAAACACAGGCAGTAGACTAGCCAAGCAACGTCCAAAATCACATCATTATCACGTCTTTGGAGGATCCTTCATACTGTAAACACAGTGTAATTACAGTCTAGACACACAGTCTTGTTATACAACACGGTCTCAATACATGCTTGGCTAAACACATTCGCACATTTTACAAGATCTGTGGAGTTTACAATTGAGATAAATGGGATTTAACACTGCTGCAATGAACTGGGTCTTTGTCAAAACATTGATTTTGCATGTCTGACTGAATCTTCATAGAACTGTAGTATTATTTCTCTGTAGTTGATACAATTATCTATTAAGATAGTCTCTTTAATTGAACAGCTATGTTCACGACCATGGCAAATGGATCCATCACATGGTAGAGGTAAAAAATATTTAAAAAACCCAGAAATAATCCTATTTTTAAAGAAAAACAAAGACATGAAAGAAAATCCATAAGCCATAATTATTTGTGCCTAACATTGAATCAGTATGTTTACATGCACACCAATAAATCAATATGAATCTGATTTTAACAGTCCAATTATGACATCTGTCAAGTCAAGACTGCTCATCGCAATCTCACTTCAAAATCCAATTGAGCATACGCTGATTCATACACCTGGTTTTCCAAACAACCTTCTACCTAGTTCTGAACAAAGTAATATGGTTGATGTGGTAGAGTGTTTATTTGGATTGGCGATAATGTCTGCATTATCAAGTCCCATCCGGTAGCTTGAAACATTAAGAAGCTGACGACTTTCACAGGGTCAAACAGGTAGTTGATTTGCATGGGTGCCATGCAGTTCAGTGGTATACGATGCGAAGAGTTGTGACAGTGTTTTCTGATTGGCATGTTCAGACCCAAAGGGAATGTGTTATTAATGCCACCGACCAATGACTTATTTGATAGTGGAAGGCGCCATGGGATGTACTGTGTTCAATAATTTTGCTGTCCATTAATATTCTGTTTCATGTCATGTTCATGTTTTCCGCGTGGTAACTAATGGGGATCGTAAAAAAAAAATCCAGAATGACTACATGCCCCTGCTGCAGCGTCATCCTATCGCCTCGGTACCGGTCCATTGTCCGACAGACCAATTACACTGCTGAGGTTAATTAGTATGGACAGTAGGGTTAGACAGCCCAGGGGAGTGTCTTGACCACGCATAGAATGCCTTTCCCTTATCCTGCATTTGGAGAGAGCGCCCCAGGTTATCTTGCTCTCGAAAGAAGTGAGGCACACTGCCCACGAAATGAGGTGGAATCAGAGATGCACTTAATCTCCTGCAAAAAATATGCAGATCCACAAATCAAATATTGATAAACTCTCCTATCTGACCAGAGAAATACCACAATGTGCAATCACAGCAGCAATATTTGTGACCCGTTGCCATGAGAAACGGGCAACCAATGCAGCAATAACTAATATATATATATATATATATATATATATATATATATATATATATATATATATATACACTTCCTCGTGTTATTCAGACTTTAACTTTCTACACACTGTTACAACACTTTACATAGGAAATAATGTAACACTTCTTTTAAACTTCAGTCTTTACTCTGTTTTCTGAAGTTTCCCATGCCGAAACAGCGCGCGAGAGAAAGAGACGTTGCCAGAGCAGTAGCCCAATGGTAACACACCAGGCTCCATTTAACTGTGAGGCGCAGATAAAGTAGGTCAAAATGAGTTGTTTTTTTTAATCTGGCACGATGACCCGCGTATAGAGTACCAAACTCCAGCTATTACAATTTTACGCATCGCCTAAACGGCTTAGGTTCAATGATGCATCTCATGGGCAGTGGCTCGAAGCCTGGGGACCGTCGCACACTGCCTGAGAATATAAGCACACCACGTCTGGCTACGGGATTTCGGGACCTTATCAAATGCAGACAAAAATCTAAAGCCATTATAAAACACTCTGAACTAAATATACATCCATAAATCACTTACTCTCATGTTTGTGTTGGCTTGACAATGGCTAGTGTGTAGCTATTAAAGAGAAAGAAAAGCTTAAGAACCCTGATTGTCCTACGAACAATAGGCTGCACATTGTCTCCCCAGTTAGGCTATAACTGACAGTTTTAAAAAGCACCAATTAAGTTCTACCATGCATTTTTATGCTAAATAAATTATTTATTTCAAGAGGGTGACTTACCTGCCTCTTGTTTAAATCCAAACGTTTTACTCTTGTCCAGGATAGCCAAGACTCCAGTTGCAACCAAAAAGTGAATGGGAGAGAAAGTTTGCCCGAGAACACGCAGTCCGCTGTGTAAGTAAATCATCTTTAAAGGTAAATAATGAAAACATGTAATTATGCTTTCTGCTCACTGTACCGACTGTCATTTCAAACACGTTCCATTTTGGATTAAAACACGTTTAAGCGGCTATAACAAAACCGTGACGCCGGCGATTTAAACTTCATTAGTTGTGTCCTACTTTGAATCTTTCCTCGGGGATTTTCCCATACGTCTCTGGCATTCCAAGAATTTTAAGCTGTAAGTGTTGATGTTTGCTGACAAGACTTTGTCCCCTCTTTCTGCCATCTAGTCCCCTACGACAGCCCATAACGGTTAGGAACTTTCCTTAACAAGACCAACTTTCTTTAAGAACCGCCCTCTGATAAGCTTAGGGAGGACTTGAGAGAATAGAATGTTTTTCAGAAAGTAGCTTTAGCCTAGGGGATGGTAGTGGATGGAGAAATTAAACTGAATGATTAGCCTACTTTGATTGCCAGTCAAATTAAGTGTGTATGTTGTGCCACTGTTGGTTAAATGGGATCGTGGTGGAAAGTTGAATTGACAATTGTAAAATAAGTCAAGTCAAATAATCTAACCCACCCCCATAGGGTAATGGAACACATTAAAAACGTTTTCCTTGCGTATGGGCCTGGGCACATAGCCTAACTTAGCCTACTGTATAAAATTGTTTGCCTGGATTAATGTGTGAACACTGAAAAAGCAGCCATCGAGGTTACTGCACTGAGCAATGAGTATCAACGAGTACTGGCAGGCTGTCTGTGAGCATTATCCATCACCCCTTCAGGAAAGACAGAACACCATTGATCAAATTGAGTACATGCAATTGCATTATTTTGCCTTTAGACGTCATGCATTCACCTTGGACCAAAAAACGAAATGATTGTTGTAGTGGCCCTATTCGTATCATTCATCAGTGTATGGTCAATGCGCATTAGGCCCATGATGTGGGCACTCCGAAGTATTCCATCATGCTGCCCCCTCTAGCGGAATAGGATGGTCATTATGAGAGATAATGGGAATGGGTGTGAGTAGATGTGAGCAGATCAAGGAAAGAAATGACGCGAGACAAGTCATTACCGCATAGCTGGTTGCATAAAAAATGTAATGGAAAAGAAATAATTAACAAAATTATAAACATTTGTGGGAGAAATGCGCACAAAATGTCTCACTGAAAGTTGACCAAACACGCACTGAAAGAGTTTAAACTGATACTAAAGTTACCCTTAGAACTAGATCACTACATCCATACTAATTAATGAAAACGTATCATAGACTAAATGAAAAAAGTCTGAATACAATTGCGAACGATATTAATTTGGGGTCAACAGAATTTATAATTTAGCACATAAAACCTACGTTTCAAGTGGTGACGGAAGGTATGATGCAGGATTAGTTGACTACACCACCACGTGGTAAAGAAAGAAAAAAGAATGAACTACGAAAATAAGGACCTGTACTTTAATTTACTTAAACTACCACACCGAGCTACTTCAAAATGTAATGAGATGAGTAGTTGAATTAAGTATTTTACTACTCCCCAATAACTGCCTTTTGGGCAAATGTTTATTGACGGGGAAGGCACAGCTAGGCTATGGTAGGCTATTGTATGGTTTACACACACTTCATCAACAATAAGTTAGTCATAT
>JACXGI010008881.1:20116-32288 GCA_016801175.1 Esox masquinongy
TTAATATGCGAGGGTAATATGACTAACTTATAATATATATATATATATATATATATATATATATATATACAGTATCTCACAAAAGTGAGTACACCCCTCACATTTTTGCAAATATTTGATTATATCTTTTCATGTGACAACACTGAAGAAATGACACTTTGCTACAATGTAAAGTAGTGAGTGTACAGCTTGTATAACAGTGTAAATTTGCTGTCCCCTCAAAATAACCCAACACACAGCCATTAATGTGTAAACCACTGGCAACAAAAGTGAGTACACCCCTAAGTGAAAATGTCCAAGTTGGGCCCAAAGTGTGAATATTTTGTGTGGCCACCATTATTTTCCAGCACTGCCTTAACCCTCTTGGTCATGGAGTTCACCAGAGCTTCACAGGTTGCCACAGGAATGACAACATCACTGAGCTGGTGGATGTTAGAGACCTTGCGTGCCTCCACCTTCCATATGAGGATGCCCCACAGATGCTCAATAGGGTTTAGGTCTGGAAACATGCTTGGCCAGTCCATCACCATTACCCTCAGCTTCTTTAGCAAGGCAGTGGTCGTCTTGGAGGTGTGTTTGGGGTCGTTATCATGTTGGAACATTGTCCTGCGGCCCAGTCTCCGAAGGGAGGGAATCATGCTCTGCTTCAGTATGTCACAGTACATGTTGGCATGCATGGTTCCCTCAATGAACTGTAGCTCGCCAGTGCCGGGAGCACTCATGCAGCCCCAGACCATGACACTCCCACCACCATGCTTGACTGTAGGCAAGACACACTTGTCTTTGTACTCCTCACCTGGTTGCTGCCACACACACTTGACACCAACTGAACCAAATAAGTTTATCTTGGTCTCATCAGACCACAGGACATGGTTCCAGTAATCCGTGTCCTTAGTCTGCTTGTCTTCAGCAAACTGTTTGCGGGCTTTCTTGTGCATCATCTTTAGAAGAGTCAATTAGCCATTTCCCTCCCCGGTGTCATGTGACTCGTTAGTGTTACAAGGTCCCAGGTGTGAATACCAAGAAGTTGGTATGAAAGTTGGCGCAAAACCTGTTGGCATAATGGGAGGAGAGAGCCTTGGAGCGTGTGTGCCTAGGGGCGCTAGACATTGACTTTTGGGGTTTCCATAAAAAAGAAAAATGCCGCTCATCTGTGACAGACTGTACGTCTGTGACATTTTGATTAAATTAATAAGGTTGTGGTGAATTTTACCGCTTCACACAACTTTCTCAAGCGTAGGCTAGTGTAGCCTAACTAGCTCAAACCAGTCAATCTGGCTCCAGCATAATGGATATCAGAAGTAGGCTCTGCCAAAGCACCCATACATGCTAAGAGAACAGTGAACTGCTGCAGCACCGTCAAACCACGGACGCCACGGCCAATGCCACCAGCGAGGAGGTTGCAGAGTTCCAGATAGCTCTACCAACGCTCTACCCACTGGCGTCGTTAGGACAATGGCTCCACAGCTCCCCCAATCTCCGACTGCTTTTGATAATGTTGAAACAGAGGAGCCAGTCCAAATACCCCATAAGGTTAGCCTACAATCTTATCCCAGCCGCAAGTTTTCGGTTCAGAAACCGGTTATCTAATAGCAACTGGTTTGAAGCATTGAGTAGCAATATTTTGATTCACGGTGTAGCCTATCGTACCATATCACAACTTCATATTTTAACTTAATGCTTCTTTTGGTAGGATGACGAAAAATTGAATAATATAAAATTTCAAAGCTAGAACTGAAGAAAAATTACGCCCTAGCAGACTTCATCTGCCCACTCAGTCACATCATCATGGAGCCTGGCCTTATTCATTATATTTTTCGAAAAATCAGGGTGCTTTTACTTGATATTAAACCTTTAAAAGAATAAACGGGAACATGTAAGTTTAGTTTAGGTAATTATACTTTTGTTAATCTGGGAATTCTATATTTCTGATATCTATAAATAGTTCATTTTAAGCCAGTAAAAACTTTCCCTCCAAATAAAAATACATAATTTCTCCAACAGCCAATCCGCGCTTTGCAGGCGTAGGCGCTCTGGTCACGCGCATCGCCGCACCTGTATAACAACCCGTAGAGACGCAATGGTCCTCATTGATTGTCATGTTATTATGGGGCTGTGGAACAATAGCTTTTATGGTACACGCTTCAATTAGGCCTGCATAAAATGAACTGCTAAATCAAGCATTGCTGTATGGAGATCGAAGACTGTGTCTGATATGCCATCGGCAGGCGAACTGGTGCAAGTAGAGGCACCTATTGCACTCTTATCAGTGAGGATGGGCGAACAACTCAACGACAGCGGGAGCGGAACTTTGAACAGGTCTTTAATGGAAGACGACAAATTCGGTAGTCTGGAGGATATTGACGTGACCGCGGATGGCACCCCGATTCTAAGGATAATCATCTCCGTCGTGTACTCTGTGGTGTGCGCAGTGGGGTTATTTGGTAACTTGTTAGTATTTTTCCTAATGAGGTTAAAACAGGGAAGAAAGAAATCCAGTATAAACTTTTTCATCATTAACTTGGCAGTAACGGATTTTCAGTTTGTGTTGACGTTGCCGTTCTGGGCAGTGGACACAGCATTGGACTTCAGCTGGCCGTTTGGAGACGCAATGTGCAAAATCATCCTTTCTGTAACAGTTATGAACATGTACGCGAGCGTGTTTTTTCTTACCGCTATGAGTGTGACCCGATACTGGTCTGTCGCCTCGGCTCTAAAGAACCGGACGAGACAGAGGTCGTGTTCCGTTAAATGGGTGTGCACGGTCCTGTGGGTCTCCGCAACGATTGCCACTGCACCCACGACCATTTTCTCATCAGTTACAGTCGTGGCTGGGGAGAAGCTATGCTTGATCAGGTTTCCGGAGGGACATGACTGGCTCGCATTATATCATCTCCAAAAAATAATCATAGCCTTTGTCATACCAATGTTGATAGTGTCCGTCTGCTATCTGATGCTCTTACGGTTTATCCGTCTTAGGAGCATGAACAACAACCACCCCAAGCGGAGGTCGAGGGTGACCAAATCTGTCACCATCGTGGTCCTGTCCTTCTTTCTTTGCTGGATGCCAAATCATGCTATCACATTCTGGGGGGTATTAGTTAAATTTAATGCTGTCAATTGGGATAAATCCTACTATTTGGTCCACACCTATGTATTCCCGTTGACCGTGTGCCTTGCGCATGCCAATAGCTGCTTGAACCCAGTGCTTTACTGTCTCATGCGAAGAGAATTCAGAAAGATGCTGAAGGATTTGTTTTGGAGAATTTCTTCGCCAGCCATCTCCAAAGCATGTACAATACGCACATTTACTGCGGCCTCCAACACACGTGCAACATATGACGACAACCAAGTGGTTATTCCAATGAATGTACTAGACACCACACAATGTCGTCTTTCCGTTATTGACAGACCAGATCTACCAGCAATACCTGGTCTACCTGGAATGGCACCTGAAGATCCATAGTATATCCAGCAAAAACAAATTGCGCTTGCTCTATGAATCAATTACATGGATTAATCAACAACGCATGCAGTGGGAAATATACACATGGCATCTTTAAATGTTCCACTTACGGCGCGCGCTGCGTCCTTGGGTTCCCTACTTTGTCGGTACTCACGGGCACCTATTGCGCGGAGTAGCCCGTCGCGCAGACTTTTGAGAACTGTGGTGCGTCCCTGCTACTCACTAGAATTGGTAGAACATGTACTTAGTGAACTTAAGCGCAAATGTGTTGATATTCAGTATAGCCTACCTGCTGTGTGGATATTAGGCATATATCCATTGCAAGGTTAAGTTTCTTCTCTCTATTCAAACGCACACCTTTTTGGTAAGGCAACATCGAAATAAATGTGAAATATTACACAAATGTTATCAATGCTTCTGGTGTTGTAATAGTGAACGTACACATCCCGATATCTGAATGTATGCCTGAATGTAAAGGATCATTGCAATGTATATACAATTAAAGCGCTTATAAATTAACCACACTGGTCGTCTGTTGTATTCTGGCAAAATGTTGCAACCTTCGAAAAAGCTATCTTAATTTAATCAAAACTCGTTTGATGACAAGCTCGAGAGATGGTCGATTAGAGAGGAAGATACTTCGATTGAATAGGCTACTGAGATATCCCGTGCTTTACTGGAATTGAAAAGCGTAAAGACGCACGCATTTTTCTGTAACTGCGCTGATCCACCAGATGGCTGCTACAAAGCGATTTATTATTCAAAATTTTGATCCATGTATTTTCTTGCTGTCAATGCCAAAAGGTAGAGGGTGGCCCGTATGAATATAATTCCAACCTTAAAATGCAATATTCTGTCGGTTCACATTTATTTGAACAAATCGCTAGCAATAATATTGGTTATCAGTAATTGTCCATATTAACGAACAGTTTATTGTGTATTGTGTGAGGAAGCAACAACTTGCACAACTTTATAGTTCGAATGAAAGGACTGAAAGAGCCTTTGGATTAAGTAGAAAAGTTACGTATTTACATAATCTCAAACCTATCATTTACATTCACACGTTTAACCAACCCAGTAACAAACTTACATCGAAAATGATACACCGCAGACAGTAAAACAAAAATCCTGAATAAAAAGGACGTTTATCCATTTAATTAATCAAACTCTTAACAAAAATTATAACTTATTAAATGATGAGATCATGGCGCAAGCAATGCCAGGGTTATAGACTCAATACCAATGACGAAACATGCCAAAAACGTATGCACTCACTAACGTAATTCTCTCTGGGTTAGAGTGTCTGCAAAATGTCTAAAATGTAATGTCTTGAAAGATTGCATTCCGCAATAGCAACACATAAATCTTAGATAATCAGTCAATGAAATGAATCGCGGTGGTTGTGTAATTATCAGTGCATGCATAGCCAGGTCCCTTCTACGATTAAATCATATGAGCTTGTCACTCAATAATCCACTGGCGGTAATGTCACCATCCTGGTGAACTCGTCGTAATGCACCTTGCCATTAGACTTCACGTTGGTTTCTCGGAACAGATCGTCCACTGCAAAGTTTAGAGGAATAATAATTAGTTAGTGTTAATCAACTGAATTGGGACTAAAATCGAGACAGATACCAGCTGGAATTATTAACAATTCACGGCGTCATAACAATGTATGTAAATGCAACCTCTTACACAGAAGTCAGTTCGCATATGTTGACACGAGCACATCTACGCTCATACCTGCAGGTGTTTTTCAATAGGATCTGGGTGCATCTCAATAGTCTAAAGGTAAAAAACGGCTACTAATATTTGACTTGCCTCATCTTATGTCATCTGCACTCAAGTAGAAAACGCTAGAGAAAACAAATACCAGACAAAGGTCCAAAAGTATTTCTAGTGACACGTTTTTTATTTATTTTGTTTCTGTACTCTGCGTTTGTAAATCATGTTAGCATCTACAATAATGTATGCTGATAGAAAGGTCTAGTCTCAATCACAATAAGAATGACTCCAGTCTGAAACAATACAGCATTTACCATTCATTGGGCCCAAAATAATCTGAAACACATGGATGTCTAACTGTAAATGCATCCATCATGTGTGTCAAGCTACTACAGATGTGTAAAGGGGGGAAAGGTACAAAAGCAGCTGTAGTTGCTGGGCTGTGCATTTCCAAACGCTGCACTGTATGTGGATGCAAATACCCTAACATTAGAGTCTGCACTTTAACTCAATGATAAAAAATAACAACAACAGTAATAATTTTAGTTGCATAGACAAAAAAATTGAAGTTTGCCCCTGTCAAAAAACAATTTCACTTCAGCCCTGTTTCCTAAAATCCTAATCCATCCTACTGTTCTGGTAAATACCATTTTCAATGAAGATGCTCTATTAAGCAATCTGTTGATTCCAGGAAAAGTCTTAATCCGTGTCTATATGACACCCATAGAATGATAGAAGAAAACATTTAATGCGGCCGTACCTTCTTTCTCAGTCAGCTTCTCTCCTAGTTTGGTGAGCTTGGCTCGGAGCTCTGAGGCAAGGATGTAACCCTTCTTCTGCTTGTCCGTCATCCTCATGGCCTCCAGGATCTCCGCCTTGGGATCCTCCTGCTGGATCTGACGGTGCATAATTGTCAGGAAGGTGGAGAAGTCCAGTTCACCCTTTTTATCTGGAGAAAGGCAGGGGATCCATAGAACTTCTTCATTTAAACAGCTTGTTATGGCAGTGAGTTGGGTCAACCTGTACCACAACCAATTAGCATAAAGTTTGGAAAAACTGTGCAGACAACATTTTTGACTCACAGAACTTTCAATTAAATATGATATTGAGGATATTTGGCCACGATGAAGGATTATTTTTTCTGTCAAAGTGTTTAAGTAAAACCATTTTCACATTTTCAAATCAGTTAATTGGTTTAAAAGTTTTTAAATTCCCAGAACTTCCCCCAGGTAAAACATTCAGTGTAGAAATTGTGACAAGGTAAGAGAGGATAAATCATGCTTTTTACTGAGAGAATTTAAATGAATTTATAATGAACGGGGAATAGCCTGGATATGTGTATGTAAAGAGTCTTTCCTTTTCACTCAATGCAATGACAAGGTGACATTTTCTCCCTCTAACCACCCCCCAAGTAGGACCTTGTCTGCGTACTAAATAATTTACAGCCCAAACCCCACTACTATTCACTAACAGTATGGCTGGATCAACTGGTGTCTAGAGCACATTTCTTATATTCTGTGGCTTTTATATTCTGTGGCTTCCTCTTCCTTACTTGTTCCTTTCCGCACAAACTTAACAGATCACAGGAAAGAAAATCCACAATAATGCAGTTGAAGGAGAGGAGACTCAGCCAATATAGGCTGTCGAGACACCCAGAGGATTAATGATGGCATACCTATCTTGTGGACCTGCAAATGTCTGTCAATCTCACTGAAGGTGGGACTCGTTCCCAGACAGCGCATAACCGTGATCAGGTCCTTCGCTTCAATCTTCCCCTTGCGTTTCTTATCGTACAAGGAGAAACATTCCTTGAACTCTTCAGGGAGATAAAAGATGCAGTTAATGTGCAAAGGTGCTGGGTAGAAAGAAACTGTATGCATTCGGGACAATAATGTCAATACGTTACAAAATAGTGCATAATTCAATAATGAATAGAATAAAATAGGTAGGGGCTTATTTTGTCCCATTTAACACATGTATACATTGTATTATACACATTTGAAATGGGAATGTTTTTTGCATCCTACATGCCCTGAGACACCCTCTAAGAGTGGGGTCACAGCAACGGGATCAGCCCGTATTGACAGTGACCCCGGAGCAATTAGGGTGTTAACTGTACGTGCTTAACCTTGTTGAGTAGTGTAGAATCATATATATGTTTCATAAGTTAAATGTGCCTAAATAATGAGAACAACAGAAACATCTGTGTTTAGACTGATGCTATGCTAGCCTCAGGAAAGTGGAATGTTTACATTGACCATTTGGCATTGGGTTCTTGTGGAGAAGTGATCTGTGAAAGGTAGACATGCCCATCAATGTATATAAACGCTAGCAACCATCTTTACAGTGAGATAGATTGAACACGTAACATCAGACGACTCTGCTGTGGTGCTTTAAATAAAGCTTCTCTTTCTCCCTTGATTTTCGACCGAGTACGTTCTTAATAAAGTAACCACTATACAAACAAAATATTCCAACACTAGGTACACGATCGAGCAGCCTTTCATTTACACTCTTAACAGCAATGTGAGTGGTTCGAATTTGTTTTGCCTCAGGACCAAGGACGTAGGTTTGTGTTGCATATCAGGGGGTTCAGTGTAAATGGGCCCCGGGATTTTCATTATTTTCTGGGTGGGTGACTGGTCTGCAATATTGGGGGGTTCATGACCCTAGCTTCAGCCTGACGATTCCTGCTGTCACTGCCCCCAGCCCACCCAGTTGCCCCAGCCCTTGCCCACACAGTCGCCCCCGTCCTTGCCCACCCAGGCAGCCCTGTTCTTGCCCACCTGGTTGTGCAATTAATCTGGATTCTCCCTAAAGGCTCCATATACAGCCCACCTGTATTTGTTGACCTGCTAGTTATCTAAACGTGCAAATATATTTATGTGGTCCAAAAAGGTAATGTACTCTAATAATCTTCTACCGGCACAACCAGAAGAGGACTGGCCACCCCTCAAAGTCCAGCTCTTCTATAGGTTTCTTTCTTGTTTTGACCCTATAGGGAGTTTTTATTGTTGTTGCTTAATCTTTAGGTTTTTAGTCTGGGTGTGTATGCAATTTGTGATAAATGCTGATCAGATAGAAATGTTTTCATAAAACAATTTTGGTCGACTGAAAATGCATTCCCTTCCTTCAAAGTAGGAAATGAATTGCCTTGTCTAACTCCCAGACGAAGAAGTCAAGGAAGGATCAAAGCCTACTTTGAGCCTCAAAGCGAATTTTCTTAAAAGAATAATATAGATTTAACAGACATTGCTGTCGAAGTTACTCTACTGTTGTACATCAATTAAATTAAGAAAGAAATGTCCGAAGTTATCTCCCACACACTAAATGAAAAGCGAAAAAAATAGCACACTTTACCATTAATCTGAGTTCCAGAAAGGAATTTAGCCTGAGGAAAGAGACAATACGCTAATAAATTGTTTATAACGTGTAAAGAAAAGATAAAACAAAATAACTTTGAAATGAAGTCCTTTTTCTTACCATGTCAGTAGATTTCGTTCTCTTACAGTAACCACAAACTCACCTTCCTCTACACCTGTCTGCCTGCCCATTCTAAAGTCCACCACCGAGCACACGTCATTTAATACCTGTTGCTGTGGAAACAGAGATAGTGGATCTATGGTATCACATTATCCTACCCTTTCTCTTCTATCCAATAGCCGTGACAGCAATTACTTTCTATTGTCTGTTATGACAACCATGTTAGGTTAAACTGCATAGCACGAGTACTACAGCAGAGAAGGCTGCGCTCAAACTCAAATTCGACAGCGCTCAGTCAAAAACCTACGCTACAGCCCGCAAATTACGTTGTACAGCGTACCTTCCGAGCGCGCTTCCTTCAAAAGTCAATCGCCCAAGCGATAATAGTCAGCACTTGTTTGAAAGTTCTCACCTTGTCTAACGGCGAGTTCACCCAGTCAGATATAAATCAAAATGAATTTCACACGCGCTGCAGGTTGTTTTGAGGATATGCACTGCTCTGCCAGTTTAATTGGGCTAGAAACGGCTGCGTGTGCACCTTCACCTTTATAAAGAAAGTAAAAACAGCTGGTGCCAGCTCATGGGAGAGATCACCATCCAACAATTATCAGGAAAAAAATTATACCTATTATGCCAAGATCAAAAGACCTGTCCGAGGTCCTCAGATCAAAGGTTACTGATGCCCATGAGTCTGGGAGGAGTAAAAAAAACATTTCACAGCAATTTCAAGTACATCATTCAGCTGTTGGATGGATCTACAAATGAGGAAAATAACTGACCACTGGCGATTTACACATGGGTCAGTTATCTCAACAAATTCAGCCCAAAAGCAGACCAAAAGAAACCCACAGAAGTCTTTCAGAACCCCAGGGAAACATTAATCAATCTACACGCCTCTCATGCCACAATCAAAGTGTATAAGTTTTGCCAACTGAAAGGGACAGCACAAAGTGCGTGAGCTATGGATATTTGCAAGTTTCACAACAAAAGAATCTAACAAGCCTTCTTCAAGATATCTTTCAGAAAATGTATCGTAATGTTAATGAGCCCAAACTTGGCCTACATGGGAGATTAGGAATGAAGAAGCCCCTGCTCTGAAAAAGAATATTAAAGCATGACTAAAGTTTGCCGGTTTGGGTAAAGACCAAAACTACTGGAACAAAGCGCTCTTGACAGATTAGTCAAAGATGGAGTTGTTTAGCTGCAATGCCAGATGGCATGTTTGGAAAACAAAACACTTCTTTTAAAAAGAAGAACCTCATGCCAACTTGCAAAAGGACAATGATCCAAAACAAACAAGCAAAGCTATAGCAGAAGGGCCCAAAAAGAAGAAATTGAGAGATATGGAATGTCAAAGTCACAGCCAAGATCTCAGTCCTATAGAAATGCTGTGGGGGAACATGAAGTGGCCCGCACATACAAGAACGCCTTAGAACCCTCAAACTCAACTCCAGCTGGGCCACACCTACCTCTACACGCTCACCTCCCCTTTGGACCTCATCAGGGGAGTTATTTTAGGGCTCGCAGGGAGCAGCTCAGGGTGTAGGACATAAGAACCAAAGAAGGTGAACAAGAGAAGACCAGAAGATGGAGGAGGAATATGGCCAGAAGATGAAGGATGCCGGAACAGCTGCCAAAATTGCGACCACCAGCACCCATTCCTACCAAACCCCCACCGGGAGGCCCCCACTGACACAAAGCCGCCTCCACAAATCTGGTTTGTCTTTGGACTTCTCCTGTACCTCCTCCCCTCATCCTCGTTTATTTAATAAAACACCCTCCAAGAAATCTCTGTGCCTGTTCCCGGTGTCTCGCCGGTGTTACTATATATACAGTGGATATAAAAAGTCTACACACCCCTGTTAAAATGCCAGGTTTTTGTGATGTAAAAGAATGAGGCAAAGATTAATTATGTCAGAACTTTTTCCACTTTTAATGTGACCTATAATGTGAACAATTCAATTGAAAAACAAACTGAAATCTTCAAGGGGGACAAATGAAGAAAGACAGCCGCAGGTGGTAAGGTGCAGAGGCACCACTGTCAGGTTGCCCCAGAGACAAAGCAACCGCCGTGGAAAAGTGGTTCGTCTGTCAGTTTTGCTTTTCCCTTCACCTCTGCTTATTTCGACGAAACGCCGTGCAGGGCCCTGAACACTTGTGATATGTCCATTCCCTGTGCCTCTCCCGTTTACAATATATATTTATACACTGTGCCTCCCAGCGTAATTGGCATCCTAGGTAAATACGACAGAGCTGTGAAAAAATATTGTTTTGCATCAGCATGAGCTTACATAAAAAAAAAAACTTAATTGTTTTATAAAAAAACATTTTCATCAATTATTTTATTCACAAGGAAACATGCCACAATAATTGGTGCCATAGCATTTAGTACTTTGGTGTCCCCTCCCTTTGCCAAGATAACAGTTCTAAGTCATCTCCATGTTTGATGAGGTGGGAGAACAGAAGGAGGGATTTGAGACCCTTCCACCATACATAATCAACCTGATAAACAACAATGACATTGCCTCACACAGCCTTTTTTAAACATATTATCCTAGGGTACCACTAATTCTGGAGCACATTGTGTATATATAAAACAATGAATCCCCCCAAATAAAATGCCAGTACTGCCCATTCCTGTGAACTCTCCACCCTGTCCTGAATTTGACCCTTAATTTGACTCGTGATCCTGATGGAATCCCTAAGGATCTGCAAAACCTGGCGCAGGTTTTTTGTTTTTGCTGTGTCAACCTCCAACCGGCATTCCTAAACTACTATAGTAGATATTGGGTTGACTCAAGCATTATGTGATATAGTCTATCGTCTGTGTCTGATGAAAACCTAGCTCCATTTCTATTGGTTAATAGGCAAATGTGGTCATTTAAAATGGTCCTAAAAGTGTTTTAGAGATAAGAGTTTTCATCAGACATCCACGGTTGTGTAAGAAGTGAAGCATACATTGAGATTTAAGAAATAAAATACAAAACTGGAACGGAAACATTTATTACAAAAATATCAGGTATTACAAACATTTAAACAACTTACATGAAGCAATACAATGATGTTTGAGTACATCGGACACTGACCTTCCAGTTCATTTGAAATATTTGCTCATTTTAAATGAACACTAACATGACATAGGACAGAATTTCATGTGGATTTCAGGTTCTGGGTTCAGGGGAGTGGTATAGAAAAGAGGGGCCTGGCCCAGAATGCACCAAACCACTGGACTTGATCCCCACAGCACGTGGCGCTCGCTGACAATGCCGTTGAGTCCTTGAGGAAAAGACCAGACATTAGATTCCACAGAAACAGACCTGTGGATTCCACAGAAACAGACCTGTGGATTCCACAGAAACAGACCTGTGGATTCCACAGAAACAGACCTGTGGATTCCACAGAAACAGACCTGTGGATTCCACAGAAACAGACCTGTGGATTCCACAGAAACAGACCTGTGGATTCCACAGAAACAGACCTGTGGATTCCACAGAAACA
>JACXGI010008882.1:5869-32321 GCA_016801175.1 Esox masquinongy
CTGAAGTTATTGTCCCCATGGAGCTGGGCGCAGTGAAGAAGTTCATGTCACTCCTGAAGTTATTGTCCCCATGGAGCTGGGCGCAGTGAAGAAGTTCATGTCACTCCTGAAGTTATTGTCCCCATGGAGCTGGGCACAGTGAAGAAGTTCATGTCACTCCTGAAGTTATTGTCCCCATGGAGCTGGGCACAGTGAAGAAGTTCATGTCACTCCTGAAGTTATTGTCCCCATGGAGCTGGGCGCAGTGAAGAAGTTCATGTCACTCCTGAAGTTATTGTATTACCTGCAAGAGGCACAGCAGAGGCATAGTAATCCCCTCCCTCAGCTCACGACGTAGGGGAAGGAGAGGAACGGAGGAGGGGGAGATGGGATGAGATTGGCTGAGAGGGGAGAGGAGGGTGAAAAAGAGGAGGAACACGGCGACGTAGAGAGGAGAGAGCTGTCCCATGGGGGCGGAAACAGAGCTGTATTCCTAAATTACTTCCTGGAATTCTTATCAAACCTTGTAGTCATGGCAGTTAATATTAAACATTGTGACACTTTCAATATTCACATGGAAAAGTCTAAAGGCCCTCTTCAAAAGGCGTTTTTGACTCTTTTGACTTTTTGGGTTTTGTCCAACATGTCTTGGGACCTACATATTGCCACAATCATACCATAGACTTAGTCTTGTCCCATGGAATAGATATTATAGAATCCTGGAGTATCAGACCACCATCTTATTACGTTTAACGTCACAACAACTAACCCTCTAGCACCCCAAACAAGGACGTTTAAAAGCCATTATATGAATTCACAGACAACCCAAAGAGTTTTGGATGCTCTTTCAGACTACTTCTTTCAGACTACCTCCACAAAAGGAGGTAAATTAATCAGTTAACGATCTAATCGAGGATCTTAACTTTACCCTGCATAATACCTTATAGCCACACCACTAAAAAGGAAAGAAATTGGCAAAAATAAATTTGCTCTCAGGTACACAGACAACACTAGAGCACTGATGCAAGCCTCCAGAAAATTAGAACGGAATTGGCCCTCCACTGGACCTTATTCCAACTGAACTGCTTAAGGAGCTACTTCCTTTGCTTGGTCCGCATGAGTTGAATATAATAAATTGCTCCATATTCTCTGGGTGGTTACCTAAATCAATACAGTTGGCAGAAATAAAGCCTCTTCTAAAAAGATAAAATCTCGATCCAGATAAATGAAACAGTTATTGGCCAATATTGAACTTCCCGTTCCTCTCAATTTTTTGGGGGAAAAAGCTGTTTCCTAGCAACTGAATGCCTTCCTGAAGACAAATAATATTTCCGAAACGCTGCAGTCCAGTTTCAAACCCCATTGTAGGACTGAGACTCGCGTGACATCAGATAAAGGTTCTGCATCCGTCCTATTGCTTCTTGACCTTAGTGCTTTCATCAACACCTTTGATCACCCCCTTTTTTGGGAGAGATAGGAAACCCGTGTCGGGCTACGTGGAAAAATTCTTGCCTGGTTTAGATCCTATTCCTCAGAAAGATATCAGTTTATATGTGTGGATGGACTGTCCTCTGACAAATCAAAGCTACGTTTTGGTGTTCCTCTAGGGTCGGTTTTAGGACTTCTATTATTTTCAACCCTGGTAGAAGTTTTTCCTTGCCACTGTGCATCAACTCTTTTCATGCTTGCTCTTTCAAGTTTAAGGCTGGGTATCTGTAAAAGCACTTTGTGGCAACTGCCTTTGTAAAAATACACTGCTCTGTAAAATACATTTCATTGATGAAATGGATAATGTTACTGGATAATGTTGTGTTAACGGCACTTGTGCAAAACCTCACTTTGTCCCAGAATCCCATCCAGCCTGCTGTTTAGTAGGCACGGCCAATAAATCATTTAGTAGTGTGCAAATATATGCCTAGATATCGGGTTACGTCTGTTTAACCCGTGACCTCTATCTGGCCAAGAGAAAGAAAAGTGGTCAGTGGCACAAACCCTTTTGCGCCCTCCTTCCCTCCTGACCTGTGTTGCGGGACTCACATTGTGGCTCGGTTGTACAACATGAAGTGATGATGGGGCAGGGCTCCCATCATCACTTAAGCTGAAGGGGGGCGAGCCGAGCAGAGTCAGCCAGGGGCTAGTGACATAAACTAACAGAACACACTCTCACACACACACACACACACACACACACACACACACACACAAGAAAGCTCTAATGTACCACAATTATCAATAGAAAATAGATATGATCGTAGTCAGGTTTCATGCACGTCGTTGCCAGGAGAATGAGTATGTAGAGAAACGGATGGAAAGACTGGGATCTGAGACAGAATTGTGTCCCTGTTTCACGTCAGAAAGCTAAGCATTTCCTTTTGGGCTTCGATGTTATCCTAATTCCTCACTCAGGCAGTGTTTTAGTAATTTAGTGCTCTAGTATTGTGAATGCTCAAAAGCAAACGGCTAATTGAGTCACAGCTGCTGAACCCAATATCAGACTGAGATGCTGAACAGTCTTGAAAATTCTATCTTTTCTATTTTACAGATTCTTTCCTTTCCTGCCACAGATTTGTCTTGGGATTAGCACTGCATGGCAGAGCAACAATCGTTAGGCCTGTGAATAGCCCCTGGTCTTTTGATCCAATTCCAAGAAATTAAGAGATCTGCTTGTATTGCAGGTTTTGCATGGTAGACCTCATTTTCCTCTTAATTTTGGACAAACCTCCATTTCAGATCTATCTGACTGGCTAGTTGCTCCAAATAAAATTGTAGGAACAAAAAGGTTTTCAGGAGGCCGTTTGAAAATTTAGATTATTTTTTTGCAAACATAAAAGTTGTGCATTTGAAGTTAACATACGAGGTATTCAGCCGTGGTACATGTAATTTCAGTGATCCTCCCCTGAATGTAATGTTCTGCTCCTGTCATCTCTGGCTTGTCTACACAGGCTGCTTCGCTACACAAACTGAAATAAAGAATCGACGTGTATCATCAGAAAGTGGCGTCTACACTGAACTAGCCTCGAGAACCAGACTTTGGAATTTTGGTGGTATACACTACCTGACTACATGAGACTAGCTGTTTGTGGATTTGGAAATGAGTTCCAAGGGCAAACCAGCAGTTTGTTTGTGATACACATTCATGATGTTAAAAGTGGATATAACCAAATGTTTCACATTGACATGCATTTTATAGACCTCAAAGACACAGAAAGCTTATGTAGTTTGTGGGGACATTCTGAAGCATTGGTTTTGGTGTGTACAGGCCTTGGGCACGAAACTACACAGCCATATAAATCTCAGAAATGTAACTTTGACCCAAATAATTGTCTAGATGATGCTTCTATACTAAAAGCAAAATTAGGGAAAATTAGGTCTAACATGCTAAAACCCGAAATGTCCCTTTCAAATCCTTGCTGCTAACACAGGACTTCTACTGACTCTGTGTGACGGTCATTTGAGATTGTCAGAACACGATAACTCAGGTGAGCAATCAGATGACTGAGGAGGAGTTCCGGTGAGACCTTCGGGCCGGCACGCTCTGTTTCCCACCCGAGCCCTCAGGTAAAGAGCTGTCTGTCATGACTATCCCATGAGCCTTTGCTCCGCTCCACAGAACCCGGCTGGCTGTGTTGTCGTAGCGACGCCGACAAAGGAGACCAGTATTGATTCCGAGTTGTATCCTCTCACCGCGGCCCTTGCCTGTGAAACCGTTCTGCCTTTCTTCAGTCTCCTTAACAGCAGGGACCCTCTGTCCTGTCAATGTAATGTCGGCCAACAAGGCGACGGGGAGAGGAGAACGCAAGGTTATTGCAGTGCTATGAGGACTATGTTTTTATGTATACTTCGATTGGTTTTATTCAGAATGCGATACAGACTGCTGCTTATGCCGGCGTAAACACCCTCCGTTTAGCATTGATTAACAGAGTAGTGATATATTTTTTTACAGATCTGTTTGATACTCACTGTCTCACAATAAAAGCAATTGCCCACGTGCCATTTCACTGGATGTGCCTTCTCCTTGGCTGCTCAGGCCTTGGACACAGCAGTCTGCATCAGTCATCATGCCATGGAGTAGGCCCATTCATGAGCTGAGAAAGAGGGGGATTCAGTGCTGCTGCGACTGTAGGTTTCTGCCTTTCCTGGCTGTACTCTGTGACACTTCATGTTATTTACCAGTGGAGCAATCACATTTATTTTACATAGCCCTTTTTACATAAGCAGTTGTTACAAAGACACACAGCCTGAAATTCCCAAAAAGCAAGCAACAACAGACTTGATGCACAGTGGCTAAGAAAATCTCCCTAGTAGGGTCAAAACTTAGGAAGAAACCAAGACAGGAACCAGACTGAGGGGTGGCCAGTCCTCTTCTGGCTGTGCTGAGTGAAGATTATTAGAGTGCAGGACCTTTTGGGCCAAATCAATGTTTTTGAATGTTAAAATGACAAGTGGGTCAATACATTGATGTAGGCTGTGTTCAGAGTCTTTAGACAGGACAGACTGACCCTGGTCTCTCTTGGGTCAATTTTGTTTGCCTCAGTCAGGTTGGAGAAATAGGCAGATCAAGTAGAAGTGTGCCCTTCTCTGTATTGCACTGTACTATTTTTCCAGGCTTGTCTAAATACATCCAACTTAGTGGAGCGCCATTCCCATTTCTAGAGGCTTGCTCCAGGGCTCTTGTATTGTTTCTGTACCAGGGAGCAGGTTTCTTGTTGCGTATTTCTTTTGTTCTTAGTAGGGTGAGTTAACTGATTTATTTACTCTGTCGTCCTTGGTTTGGTGGAGGGAGTCTGGAAGAGCATCCAAAAATCTTTGGGTAGTCCGAGAATTTATATTACGGATTTTCAAATGTCCTTGTTTGAGGTGCTAGAGGGTTAGTTGTGACAGTAATGTAATAAGATGGTGGTCCAATATTTCTGGGTTATGAGGAAAAACAGTAA
Organism: Esox masquinongy; assembly: GCA_016801175.1. NCBI lineage: Eukaryota > Metazoa > Chordata > Actinopteri > Esociformes > Esocidae > Esox > Esox masquinongy. The sequence continues at coordinate 10,783 of JACXGI010008882.1, forward strand.
GATGCACAATATCCATTCCATGGGATAAAACCAGGTCTAAGGTATGATTGTGGCAGTGCGTGGGCCCTGAGACATGTTGGACAAAACCCGCTGAGTCAGTTATGGCTTCAAAGGCCTTTCGAAGAGGGTCATTGCACTTTTCCCTGTGAATATTGAAATCGCCAAAAATTTTAATAATTTTCACCATGACTACAAGGTTAAATAACAATTCTGGGAACTCGTTGAGGAACATTGTGTACATCCCAGGGGGCCTGTAAATAGTAGTTATGAAAAATGATTGAGTAGCCTTCATAGCTTTTATGACTAAAACATCAAAAGACAGAAACCCAGTCATTTGTTTCAGTGTAAATTGATATTTGGTGTCATAAATATTAGCAACACTTCCCCTTTGATGGATGGATGCAGGGGTGATATGATCACTAGTGTAGCCAGGAAGTGAGGCCTCATTTAAGTCAGCAAATTCATCAGGCTTTAGCCAGGTTTCACACTGGCCAATTATATCCAGTTTATGATCAGTGATTAATTATTTTCCATGCAATTGCCTTTGAAGCAAGGGATCTAACATTAAGGATTCCCATTTTAAGATGCGGGGTATTATTACAGTCATGAACGAAATGGAGGAAGCCTTTATTGCGGTAAGATTGCTGTGGTGAACACCACCTTGTTTTACTCTGCTCAACCTAGATCAAGTCAAGTCTCCAAAGGGAAAACTATGCTAACTACTGTGGCTATGCTATCGACAGACTCCACTATGCTAGCATGCTGGCTAACAGCCTGCTGCCTGACCTGCACCCTATCTCATGGTTTGGCTATAGGAGTGAGACTCCTGTCAATGTTCCTAAATAAAAGAAGAGCACCACTCCAGCTAGGATGGAGTACGTCGCTCTTCAGCAGGTCAGGCTTGGCCCTATTTCTAGGAGAGTCCCAAAAAGAGAGCCAGTTGTCTACAAACTCTACCTCCTGCGACGGGCAGAACTTAAGACTTACTAAGGTAACCCTTGACTTATACGTCTGAAGCCAGGCCTCTAACTTTGCTAGCTTACCAGAGGGGCGACTGTTCTCCATAATGTTATTATTACATAAAACTACCATGAGCAGGGATAATGGTACTTAGCTTTGGCTGGTCAGGGGTGAGTTGCTCTATTTATTATGTCCAAATGGAGTCCCGGGGTGGAAACGTTTAATGAAAAAAGTTGGAGGAAAAAAAAATAACACTTTTTTTGTTAAATAAAGAATTTAACCAAGTTAGTTTATAAAGAGTAAAGTAAAAAATGTTTGGCAGGTGGCCAAGCAGATAACAGCAAGCAGTGCATGTCAAGTCAACAGGAAGTAAACAGGAGTATTTACTTGTTGTTGTTCTGGTTGTTGCTGTGTTCTCTGATGTTACTGTTTGTTCCAGCCCTGTGTCGCCGCGGTAACCCCCTCCTCTCGCTCTATCCCTTTTGCCTCCCCTGCCTGGTGTTGGCGCTCTGACTCACGCCTCGGTCTGCCACCCAGCTGTGTGACATGAGGCCCGCTGCCTAAACGTGTCTGTTTTCCTCCAGCAGGACAGTGGCTGGCCGTGCTCACTGATGCCTGAAAGACTAGGCGTCACATAGTGCTGAACATGCAGTGCCTGTGACACTGAAAACAGTCATGTGTGTTACATTTGTCAAAAGTGAACATAAACGTTCCCTTGACTAGTCTAGCTGGCGTCAGTTACCCAGCCTTCTAGCTAACGTTAGCAACAGCACATTTGAATTCATAACATACTGTACCAGGTGAATTGTAATTTGTTGCATATCATACGAAACAGATGGACAGCCTGTGATTAATACTTACCAAACGAAACGTAACAAATGCTAATTTCCATGTCCTGTATTACATTTAATACTGTTATATCAGAGTCCAGCATTTCCTCATTCAGCTTTCCATTGTCATCCTCTTCTACTGCTGCATCTTCATACCCGTAGCCTGAGTCACTCATCCATACCCACATCCTGTAGCTTGAGTCACTCATCCATACCCACAGTTTGTAGCATGGGTCACTCATCCATACCCACAGCCTGTAGCCTGAGTCACTCATCCATACCCACAGCCTATAGCTTGAGTCACTCATCCATACCCACAATCTGTAGCCTGGGTCACTCATCCATACCCACAGCCTATAAGCTTGAGTCACTCATCCATACCGAAAATCTGTAGCCTGGGTCACTCATCCATACCCACAGCCTGTAGCCTGGGTCACTCATCCATACCCACAGCCTGCAGCCTGGGAGATTCATCCATACTCACAGCCTGTAGCCTGGGTCATTAATCCAAACCCACAGCATGTAATTTGAGTCACTCATCCATAACCACAGCCTGTAGCTTGGGCCAATTATCTATACCCACAGCCTGGGACACGCAGCCTGTAGCTTGGGTCACTCATCCGTATCTTGGATGAGTGATCCAAGCTAGTTAGCCTGGTCTGTAACTTGGGCCCCTCATCCACTCCCACAGCCAGTAGCATGGGTCACCCATCCAGACCCACAGCCTGTAATCTGTCTCACTCATCCATAACCACAACCTGTGTCACTAATCCATACCTTCACCGCGGGCCACTCATCCATACCAAAGAGGCATTTACTCCCAGGGACGACCAGGCTACCTCAGTAGGCAGCCCATCATGTTCCTGTCAGACCATGGCTTTGGTGGTCCGCGGTGGATCATCAACCTCCGAGATCACGAAGTGTTTGAACACGGGTCACCAGCTGAGCGTGTGTGACAGAGAGGGGTGCCCGACACGGCCGGGGGATCGGATGCTGATCTTACTGAGCGTTGTCGTGACGATGTGAATCATTGAGTGGCCCTAATCCCCTCTCTGACAGCAGAGAGATTCAGCTGACAACTGGTGTGTAATGGTGGTATTAGAGACCGGACTGACTGGGAGCGCTCGTTATGTGAATCGTTCATCGCGTGGTTCCGCACATTTGATCTTGACGTGTACGTCTTCTGCTTTTCCGTGCTTTCCTCCAATCTGTTTCCAGTGGTCAGTTTTTCTCTCCCTTCTTCACAGGGCTGGGTTCAAATCCAACACCCCTCCATAGTGAATACAGGAAGCGGTGTGGTCCATGCTAAGAATAGCGTCCCAGCCGTACAGCCTCCACTGTTTCCCTCCTAACACAGCACTTTGTCCTAATTGATCTGTATCTGTGCGCTCGGTGAGAGATGGTTATTCCGTCTCGTTCTCTCCCTACTCTTTTTGTCTCTCTTTCTCCCCTTGTCTCTTTCTTTTTCTCTCTCTGAGACAACAGCCATGTCTGCCTGACGGCCACCATCTCAGATGTTAGCTGAGCCTGTCTGCACACTCAGATGACAGAGTTGCTGGGGGAGAAACAAAAGCCCACCGGGCCAGCTGTTCATTGTTTGACACCCCCCCCTCATTCTCTGCCTGTTTCGAGGCTACCGATGTTACCTCGGCTGCTGTGAGAATACCAATTATGGCAACGGTCTGAAGAAAACACATTAAGCAACAATGCCTGCCGGACTGTGTGTGTGTGACACCTTGATTTAAAACCACCCTCATCATGTTCTGAAAATTCAAACCGGCTTTGCTGAAGTTTTTTAGATGTCGTCTGAACGTTCTGAACAAATTGGCTGATTCATCCCTCATTTAAAGTCCAGGCTCTGCCAGGCTGAGATGGTAGGAGAGAGAAAATTGCCTTGCCGCCTGTTTTAATATCTACCAGCATCTGCTGGATGAAAAAAAGTGAAGCAGAAGATTACTTTGGGTCGGTCAGCTCAAAATACCATGATACAAAACCATTCAAATTGGATTCAAATGTCTCACTTCCTCTGGGTTCTTTGAAGTAATTTGGTTTGCATTTGTAATGTTGCTTGACTATATTGATGTGTGTGTGTGTGTGTGTGTGTGTGTGTGTGTGTTGAAGCAGGAGGGGGAGTTACACAGTTGTGTAGTTCTGCTTTTCTAAATGTTTTGCAATATCAACTGAAAGAATATAGGTACAATGTGAAAACCATTGCAAATTTTGTTTTATCTAAACTTGCCCCTTTTGTGTACCCTTTGTAAAGTAAAATGAAAATGCTTTTACATTTTTCATACATGTCTTGATTCTCCATGTTCCTTATAACCTTTTAAAAGGAATAGATTAACTTTGATATTGAAACTAGAAAGTATTGGATAATATTTATTGCATCATCTTTGAGATATATATAAATGCCTACCACTGATATTTAATTTATAATTTAGCTAGTTCTTAACAAGAGTCATCATATATTTTGACAATAATCATTTCCAGCAGCCAACTGCCATTCATTTCAATGAAAAGGAATTGCACTGAATTTGTGGATATTCTTTCCGTTTTTTGCAGACATTTTTTCCCGTATTATTACTGGTGGCAACTATAAAATTAATATTTTACCACATCCGGATCATTTGGTGGTGTATTGTTTTCTATTAAGCTATGACTAATATTCCCTAAGACATTGTTCCTCTGTTTTAATATGGTTGTTTCAATGTTGAGAGAAGTTAGGTAAATGTTTAGATATGAAAAGAATAAACAACATCCCATGTTTTTTATCACAGTAAGATCAACCTGATACACGAACAGTCTAACTGGTCACAACATCCCTTCATCTTATTGAATATAGACTCCCATACAACAAGCTACAATTGTGAAAGGCTTAACAGAGCTACTCTTTTGGAGTGTCAGTTTGATCAGGGGCTTGTGGGTAATGATTTAATGCCATACCGTTGCCACCCCAACATGGACACATTTCTCCACTGACCAAACACATCCACAGATCAGCCCTGTTTCCCTGTATTGTATCATGCAGTTATTTCCTCTTGGAGTAAATCTCTTCATTCTACTTGTTGTGTCTGCCAAGATAGTGGCAAAAATATACCCATACCTAATAGCGCAGTGGTATTAATTGACTCTAATGTGTCCTCCGGGTCCAGCAGTTTGCAGATCCAAACACACCTTGATATCATGATATGACAGCCATTACAGTAACTAGTGATGGCCATACGAGGCTTCTAGCAGCAGGATATTATGCTAGCAGCGCTAACTGAGAATTTATTTTTCAAATTAAAAGCCATCATTGTAATATACAAGGCAATATAGTTAGCAATCTATTCTGTACATTTTATGTTTAATGTCCTTTCCATTATTGTTCGTTTCTGTTCTTTTTTACAGACTAGATCGTTACCTATATTGCCTTATAAATTGCAATGATGGCTTTTATTGTGATGAAGAAAATCTGAGTGCTGCCAGCATAATATCCTGCTTCTAAAATAACGCTAATGAAGCCTCGTTTGCCCATCACTAACAGTAACTAACCGTCCAGTCTATATCATGTAGATAATCTATTAATCTAATTTAAACTTCTAAAGTTTGTTTGTTTATTGACTAATAAAGTTGTCTGTGAGTAGAGCTAATTACTGGTTGAAGGGGAACAATGTTTCTGGGTTGCCGGTGTAATAGCTCTGGCTGTCCACTAGATGGTGACATAAGGTAAGACTTAGCTCCAGAATGTTCCTTACTGCAGCTGTGTTTTTCAAGAACATAGTAGGTTAATGAATAGGCAGTGATTTTTGCTTGACATCCCCCAAGGGCCCTCAGCCTGAATGAGATGATTCCGATGTGTGTGTGTGTGTGTGTGTTTTGTGTTTGTTCCTGCATGTGTATTGCATTGATAATGTACTGCTATGCAAGAACCTCACTGAAGGAGTGACAACTAGCCAAGCACAGAATGGCTTCCGCTTGGTTGTAGTGAATGAGAATGAAAGGCTTTTCATGCTGTGAAATGAGCTGAGGGATTTAGACCCCCACCCAACTGGTAGATCCGAGTACCCGGTTAAGCTCAAGGCTTTGAGTGCAATTTAAACCTGACATTGAAGGGCACTCAGGTCAGTCATGTGGCGTTGAGCTTTATAAAGGTCCCTGTCTACAATTCTAATAAAGAAATATCCTTGTTTGTTTGCTCACCTGTGAGCGTGTTGTATTACACTAGGCTGAATATTATTGAAAATGCTTGGGCACTTATGAAGCATTTCCCCGTGACTGTAGAATAGACCACCGTAGTGTGTGTATCGAGGGCACGCGGGTGTCCTCGTGTTGCACTTACAGTTGTCATGGTGACGGGATGATCACAGGGCCACAGGCCAAGAGTCAGCGTGGGACGGGAAACCCCCAGCCACGATCCCGTCTGCCTGATTCCCAGAATGCCCTTTGCTCTTGTCGGGGGAAAACGTCCGGCTCTTTCTCCTGTCGACAGCAGCGGGGAGAAAACAACAGGTCTCCGTTTAGAGTGTGTCTCCTGCCGTACGCGGGCCATATGGTTCTGCTGTTAAGCCCCCACTGCAGAGAGATTAACTAGACCCGCAGGTAGGCAGAACCGCAGCCAGACAGACTAGAACACAGAAGGTGCAGGAAGGAAGAGACTGTCTATCTCTCTCTGTGTCCCTACTCTGTCTGTGTAGCTCTGCATCTATTTGTATCTCTGCGTCTCTCTCTTTCTGTATCTATCTTTCTCTGTGTCTCTCTGTGTCTGTATCTCTTTATATCATTCTCTGGATCTCTCTCTCTCTCTCTCTGTCTTTCTCCCTTCCTTCCTCCCTCCCTTGGTCCACCCAAACAGGGTAACAACCGCTACATTGGAGATTTAGATCATATTTTGAACTCCTTAAAAAAATGTACAATCACACTGTGTTAAATGGAAATGAACACAGAATGCAACAATCATTTAAACCCTACATTCAATAGATGATAGTACAAAGAAACATATCAGATGTGGAAATCAAGAAATGTTTTTGTTTCTTGAAAAATAAATGCCCATTTAGAATTTGATGCCAGCAAGATGTTTCAGAAAAGCTGGGACAGAGGCAACAAAAAACTTGAAATGTTGTGTAATGCTAAAAAAAACCTGGTGGAACATCTCACAACTAAATTGTCAACAGGTCAGTAACACGATTGGGTATAAAAAGAGCATCCAAGAGGATGAGTCTTTCAGAAGTAAGGATGGGGAGGGGTTCGCCACTCTGTAAAAGACTGCACTGGCATATAGTGCAACAATTTTAAGAATGTTTCTCAACGTAAAATTGCAAAGAGTTTGGGGATCTCATCATCCATGGTACATAATATCATTAAAAGATTCAGCGGAGGCCTTGCTTATTTCAGCAAGACAATGCCAAACCGTATTCTGCACGTATTCCAACAGCATGGCTCTGTAGTAAAAGAGTCCCGGTGTTAAACTGGCCTGCCTGCAGTCCAGACCTGTCACCGTTTGAAAACATTTGGTGCATTATGAAACAACAAACGGGACCCGAACTGTTGAGCAGCTGAAATCCTATATCAAGCAAGAATGGGAATACATTTCACTTTCAAAACTAAGGCAATTGGTCTCCTCAGTTCCCAAACGCGTACAGAGTGTTGTTTAAAGAAGAGGTGATGCAACACAGAGGTAAACATGCCCCTTGAAACCTGTCGCTGGCTTCAAATTCAAAATGGGCATATATTTTTCCAAAATGAATAAAATGTCTCAGTTTGAACATTTGTTGTGTTTGTACTATTTTAAATTAAATGTAGGATTTAAATGATTTGCACATCATTGCATTCTGTTTTAATTGACCTTTTAAGCAGTGCCCCAACTGTTTTTGGAAATGGGATTATATAAAAAACTTGTGCTCAACATTGTATACACTAATATAAGTTGCTCTGGATAAGAGTGTCTGCTAAATGACTACAAGTGTGTTTCTCTTTTAAGACTGTGTTTCTCTTCTAACTACGATTATGTTGCCCTTATAAATATGAGTGTGTTGCTTTTACAACTACGAAATTTTTGCCATTTTATGTGTGTAGCGCTTTGAAGTACGTTCCCCATATAACTACTAATGTGTTGTCGGATGTGCTTTCTGTGAGCTGTGGGTCACACTCGTCAGCCCGAACCCTTCTATTTCAAAAAGTGTGGCACACCTTTTCTATGAGCTACTGAATTATCATTTTTTTAGCAAATGTTGAAATGAAAATTGTGGAAAAACTAAAAGCCGTGGATTGTAGCCCATCTTCCCCCGATTCAGAATATACACTTTTCATAGTCATGGCACCTGTTTTGTAGGAGCTTTTGAATTTTCTATTTTTTTAAACAAATTTTGAAATGTCGAATTAAAAAAAAAGCTGTGGTTTGTAATCTATCCTTCCCCATTCAGAAAATTTACTTTTTTATTGTTACGACACTTTTTGTAGAACCTATTGGCGATTGAAGTCAGAAATTGCCCTAAAAACATTTAATAATTTTTTTAACAAAAGCTGTGGATTGTAGTCCACCCTTTCCCAATTCAAAATCCATAATTTTCATAGTCATGATGCAATGCTTGACTTCTTAGTTATTGACAATAGAAAACGAATATCCAATATAAAACTAACTTTACTTCGCTCACTACCACTGCCAGGTTTATTACATCTGGCTAGAATTTTAGACGGAGCCTTGGACAGTATAGGAATATTTAATGTATTTTCATGACAGGCTGAATTAGATGTCAAACAATATACATTCACTGCCACAGTATTCCATCAGTAGAGGACCCGTATATCCCACGTCCCATGGGACACAGCTGAAGCGCTGCAGGTTTTCATTCAGAGATAGAGTGCGGTGTATTATACCAAGTCCTTCTGGCTTATTTATAGACAATGTCTCTGGCAGTATCTGGTCTTCCGCCTGACTTTGCTGCATCCTATTAGGGTTTTTTTTCCAAGATAAGGTGCATTTAGTTGTAGAATTATCAAAAAGCCGTTGAAATGAAGAGTTAAATGGTTTTGTTTCATCTGCTAGTGGCCTCCCAAGCCTGTGTTTCTTTTCTTTTTCGTCTATCGAATCAGGATAGGATCGACCTGTTTTTTTGTAATCGAGATGAATTGCCTAAATGAATGTCAATAGCTGACTATGTATTACAAGCCATCGTGAATGTGACTGGAAGGAGACAGGCTAACAGGTTTAATGGGGCGTTGAGGTGACAACTAGCATAGTCACTGTTTACGTCCCTATGCAGTCTTTTTTATTTGATTCTTCAATCGTGACTTTGTGTCTAATAAATCACTGTCAGTGATTATTTTATACTTGACAGTTTATTTAAATTAGATGTTTTTTGTTTTTTTTCTTACCCTGAACGTCTTTAGGCCCTCATTTAGTCTCCTAGTATAGGCAAAAGGTAAGAAATGTTAAAAATCTTTATGTACACTAAACCGATTGGCTGATAGGATGGTCAATTGTAATTAAATCAGGCCTTATGACATGCGTTTACCATCCCTCCCGAACAGGCTGAAGTCGAGACGTTTTTTCCAAACAGCTCTTACACAAAAAAGGCAATATCGTAATTCTCACTATTTCAGAGGGCTATTTTAATGTTAAAGTAAGGAAATTTCATTAAGAAAAATTAACTCACGATTTGGATCGCACTGTTAATGTCTGTCCACGATTCTGAAACGCATGTCAGCTTAATTTGCGAACATCTTTACTTTAACGCAATGCCTGTTAGTCATGGACATGATATAAGCCTACCATTTTTTTAAAACTGCCTTGCATTTCTCCTTCTTGCACACAACAGGACGTGTACCCTTTCCTTTTGAATTAATTAATTAATTTGAGCCATAAACCTTTGAGTTTGAGGGCGGGTTTGCCCAGGATTTGGCTATTGATTACTCCGCTTGCACTGGATTAGATATCAGGAGAACAAAGGCCAGGGCAGGAAAGCATAATTAGTGTAGAAATGAGCTGATCATGCTGGGGCAGACGTGACTTCAGTTGGTGAGTCAAATGTATTGATGATTAATGTCACGTGTGGCAAGAAGCACGCCACGCAGTGAGTGATAGCGGAGATTTAAGAGCACGTGGGGACCGTGGGACAGTCACTCCGTCATCATCTGACCTGTCACACGGACACCGTACAGAAATAGGCTGCCTCAGGGAAAAGCCAAATTCTTTGAGCAATATATTTGAAATGCAGTTTGGTATTAGGACATGGCGTGGTCATAAATAATGTCGGAATTATTTTACATGTTGTCCTCCTAAGTAGATTTAATGACCAAGATGTATCATAGTCCTCCACGGTACTGAGTCACAGCTATATTAAACCAGTAGGCTACCTTGTTTTGTTACATTAAATTATGTTTATTTATGGATCGCAGTCCACTGTCATTGAGGACCAGTTAGATGACCGGGTGTATTAAAATTAAATGTAATAAACTAGACACCTTTTTATGTGTTAATAGTGTAGCATTATATTTAACAACTTTTCTGAGTGTGGCTGACTTTCCTCTGCTGGTATTAGATAGAGAAAGAGAGAAAATTGCAGTAGTCATCATGATTTAAGCAGGACTATAGATTATCCTCTTGAAGGCTGCTTTTAATCCGCTCTCTGTCAGTCAGGCCTCCCTCTCTCCCCCTTCAATCTTCTTCTGGATGTTTGTTGTGCAGTCTGCAATATTCTGGAAAATGAATGTCTTTTTTCTTGCTCTCCGTGTATCCCTCATCTTTCCCTCCTCTCTCTCCCTCACTTTCCCCTCCTGCTCTTCCTGACTTCTAATTCACTGTACCTCTGTTACGAACGCCGAGAGTAGATGAGTTGGCTTTTTTACTAAAAGCAGTTTGAAGAGCATATTTAGGTGTCTTGAGTCGCTAGGGGCGGCGCAGATCTGATCTCCTAATTCATTCCACTCTTGTAACCGTAACCCTAATTCGGGCTACGTGCTGCTTGTCTGTTCACTGGTATTAAGACGCTCTCCATGGGGCAGCCTCTCACACCTCACCCCCCGAGCAGGCAGTACCGGTCCAATCACACCCACATACTCTAGCCGCGTGTTTAGATTAAAACAAATAAAAAATAATCCCGATTCAAATTGGTCCGTGCCGTCGTCTTACTAAGGTTGTGTTTCCCGATTATTAAGGACAACTGTTGGGAGCATTCTGCAGCCAGTCCTGTCCTGAAAGTACAGCCTGTCCTCCAGACGAAGGCCAATGCTTCTAGTATTATCTGTTACTCTGGCCATGCGCGAACTGTAATGCAATAATGTTCCACTATAGGAGAGGACAACGGCTTGATTACTTTTAGAAACATTTATGTTTGTTTTAATTTGCAGTAGGCTAATTATTAATGATTTTATTGTCAGGACAGCTGAAAGTATGGAATGGGAGGGAGATGCATTACAGACAGGGGAGTGGTCTGGACCAAGGCTTCCTGTCCCATATTAAGCACTTTTTCGCCTCAACGGATCTTATCAAACAGCACCTCATGATACAGTAAATTTTCAACCAAAGAAAAACTCCTTTCTCATGCCTCTGCAGCTACAGAGAGCTGATGCCAGGTCTGTCACCCAGAGTTGACCTATCAGAAGGAGGGATTTAATTAGCAGGACCTCCAAGTCCTCCTGTTCCCTGTCTCCCTGCTCCCTACCCTGGCACCTGGCCAGATTTGGCAAGGTCTCAATCCTATTTGCTATAAATAAAATTAGGCCAAGTGGAGCCGGTCGCAGCTTGCTCTGCGTTTCTGAGGACTGTGTATTGTTTATCAGGCGACTGTAGTTCAATCAGTCGGTGTTTTTGTGTGGTGGACCATCCGTCTGCCTGGGTTTTACACTGATCTCTCTGCAGACGGAGGTCAAGGCCTGCTGTCTCCCGTGGGGGCAGAGAGGGGACGGTGATTCACGGCACGAGGCTAGCCATGGTGTTTCGGAGCAGGATGGAGCATTGCAACCCCATATCATAGCACTACGGGGTGGCGGTGCCGGACTCGGCGCGTGGTTGACAGGCGATAACCGCATTTTTGGGGAGATATGGAGAGAGACCCCGCATTGGTTCCCTGTAGCCCTTGCGGCAGCAGCAGGGAGCCAGCAGGCCATGGTGTGTGCGTGTGTGGGGGGGGGGTGGGGGGGCAGTTAGGAGGCTGTTCTCTGTTGAAGGACATCCCACTGTGTTCCAGTCAGGCTCTCTAGCCCTGCCGTCTACCACAGCCATTGTGTGACGAAGTGAGGCCATTACTGTCCGCGCGTTTCTGTAGCAGGTGTCCCATTATAAGAGCAAGGATGCCAGAATATTCGCCCTCATACACTCCGATGGCTGGTATAATGATGGTTCTGAGATCACACTCAGGTGCTTCTGCACTGATGTGTAGTGTCTCACTGGGTCTCGGTCAAACTGCTCTGCTGGTCCTGGAAGCTGGAGCTAATTCAGACTTCGTGCTGTGTCTGACACACACACACACACAATCACTCGCACACACCCTCATACACACATCCTAATTCAGCGACCTGACACAGAATGGCCATTCATTGGGTCTCCGTCAAACTGCTGCAGTGGTCCAGGAAGCTGCAGCTTTAACTGTCAGATTACTGATCCCAGTCCTGGCTTCCTCAAGGCTCTTTCTAAAATGGTCTCTCCAAAAGCCCACTCGAAACAGTGTGTGTTTTAGTGTGTGTGTGTGTGTGTGTGCGTGTGTGCGTGCGTGTGAGTGTGTACGTCTGTCAGACGATCTTGCCATGCTGTGTGTCAGGATACAGAAGACACAGTAACCCATCATTACGTTTCCAAGGCCCAGTAGAAGCACCTTCAGGGTGAGCAGAAACGGCAGGCTGGCAGCTGTGGACGTGTGGCTGAAACATCTGCAGGGACTGTGTGATACGCTGTGGTCGGCACGGCTAAAATCCCTAAGGAATGTTTCCGGCACCATGTTTAATCGACGCCTCAAAGAATTCAGGCTGTTCTAGAGGCACGGATCCTACCCGATACCAGATAGATGTACCTAATAAAGTGACCACTTTGTGTGTGTTTTTTTTTTTTTAATATTTCACATTCAACCAACATCAAGTGTCATTTGAAATCCTGTGGCATATTTTACTTGCATGGATGTGCCAGCTCAATCTGGGGACTTGCAGGGTGGTAAAAAATGTATAGGGGCCTTTTTTTTACATTTTAAAATATAGGCTACAGTTGTGCTCATAAATTTGCATACCCTGGCAGAAATTGTGAAATTTTGGCATTTATTTGGAAAATATGACTGATCATGCAAAAAAACTGTATTTTATTTAAGGATAGTGATCATATGAAGCCATTTATTATCACATAGTTTTTTGGCTCCTTTTTAAATCATAATGATAACAGAAATCACCCAAATGGCCCTGATCAAAAGTTGACATACTCTTGAATGTTTGGCCTTGTTACAGACACACAAGGTGACACACACAGGTGAAAATGGCAATTAAAGTTTAATTTCCCACACCTGTGGCTTTTTAAATTGCAATTAGTGTCTGTGTATAAATAGTCAATGAGTTTGTTAGCTCTCACGTGGATGCACTGAGCAGGCTACATACTGAGCCATGGGGAGAAGAAAAGAACTGTCAAAAGACCTGCGTAACAAGGTAATGGAACTTTATAAAGATGGAAAAGGATATAAAAAGATATCAAAAGCCTTGCAAATGCCAGTCAGTACTGTTCAGTCACTTATTAGGAAGTGGAAAATTCTGAGATCTCTTGATACCAAGCCAAGGTCAGGTAGACCAAGAAAGATTTCAGCCAAAACAGCCAGAAGAATTGTTCGGGATACAAAGAAAAACCCACAGGTAACCTCAGGAGAAATACAGGCTGCTCTGGAAAAAGACGGTGTGATTGTTTCAAGGAGCACAATACAACGATACTTGAACAAAAATGAGCTACATGGTTGAGCTGCCAGAAAGAAGCCTTTACTGCGCCAGTGCCACAAAAAAGCCCGGTTCCAATATGCCCGACAACACCTTGACACGCCCCACAGCTTCTGGCACAACATAATTTGGAGTGATGAGACCAAAATTGAGCTTTATGGTCACAACCATAAGCGCTATGTTTGGAGAGGGTCAACAAGGCCTATAGAGAACAGAATGCCATCCCCAATGTGAAGCAAGGTGGTGGCTCACTGATGTTTTGGGAGTGTGTGAGCTCTAAAGGCACAGGGAATCTTGTGAAAATTGATGGCAAGATGAATGCAGCATGTTATCAGAAAATACTGGCAGACAATTTGCATTCTTCTGCACGAAAGCTGCGTATAGGACGTTCTTGGACATTCCAGCACGACAATGACCCTAAGCACAAGGCCAAGTTAACCCTCCAGTGGTTACAGCAGAAAAAGGTGAAGGTTCTGGAGTGGCCATCACAGTCTCCTGAATTTAATATCACCATCACAGTCTCCTGAATTTAATATCATCAAGCCCCTCTGGAGAGATCTCAAACTTGCGGTTCATGCAAGACGACCGAAAACTTTGCATGACCTGGAGGCATTTTGCCAAGACGAATGGGCAGCTATACCACCTGCAAGAATTCGGGGCCTCATAGACAACTATTAGAAAAGACAGCACACTGTCATTGATGCTAAAGGGGGCAATACACGGTATTAAGGACTAAGGGTATGCAGACTTTTGAACAGGGGTCAGTTGATTTTTTTCTTTGTTATGTTTTGTTTTATGATTGTGCCATTCTTTTATGACCTACATTTGAATGTGAATCCCATAAGAAATAAAAGACATGTGTTTTGCCTGCTCACTCATGTTTTCTTTACAAATGGTACATGTATTACCAATTCTCAAAGGGCATGCAAACTTTTGAGCACAACTGTATATATATAATGAAAACATGAAAACATGTTTTCATGATTTTGACCTCAAGAAGTAATTGAGAAATAGTTAGAAATTTGACTTAGTAAGGAATTTTACCTCAGGAATTTTGCCGTAGTATGGCTGCTCCATTGTCCTTCCCTGGGACAGCAGTCACTTCTGTCTCTTAACCTCATCCATCAGACGGCTTCTCCTGTGCAGCCTCCCAGTCCCCCGCTAACAGAGCACATCCCAGTGGGGCGACTCTGGAGGAAAATCAATGCCTTTTTTAATTCCCTCTTCCTCGTACCTGCACCCCTGAGCGCTCAAATAGAATGATCATTGTGTTTGGAGACCCCCCCCAGACTGCCCAGACGAACTCCACACAATTCAGATTGACTGAATTTTAATGATTCACGGGCTGATGAGGACCACCTCCTGATTAAAAAGGATTAGTGTGATGTGATGTGTAGGTCTATGACGCTACGGGGATAGTAACATTGGGAATATTCAACTGGTCCTTTGGTGGGTGTGGATGGATGGAGCTTCTGGTGATGTCATGCACGCGTGGGTGACCCTCATTATGGGGAGGTGGGGTGTAGATAATGGTCGCGGTTTATTCCCGTCTAGCTGCAGAGCAGTGGGCTGTTAAATAACCAGCACTGTAGCAGAATGTTTCAATGTAGGTGCTCGGCAGAGAAGGAGACTCTCTGACAGACGTCCACCGCGTTCATTGCCTTCCGCAACCAGGGAAAATATAATTGGAAATGGCCGAACAGACACACACTTAAATTATGACCACTGTTGAAATTTGATCATGATATTCCCATGATTTGAAGGGTACATGTGCGCTCACACAAACGCGCACACACACACACACACACACACACACACACACTATGATGCTGACGCATGTCGACAGAGCCAAGCTGCCGGGGAGGAGCCAGTAACGCAATGCGCGAATGGAGCAGTGGCTACAGCAGGCAGCAGTGGAGCGCACCGGGTGAGGTTAGCGGCAGAGCGACACGTCGAGGCGAAACGGGTGAATCAAGACGACAAGAGGAAACTGACCCGGCTATGCAAGCGGACTGAGGGCAAGTAACACCCAGTGACACCCTGCTCTGCCTGCG
This sequence comes from Esox masquinongy, assembly GCA_016801175.1. Taxonomy (NCBI): domain Eukaryota; kingdom Metazoa; phylum Chordata; class Actinopteri; order Esociformes; family Esocidae; genus Esox; species Esox masquinongy. The sequence goes on from JACXGI010008882.1 coordinate 26,507, forward strand.
CTTATTTTCTGGACAGTTTTTTGCCCCACCTGCAATGGAGAGGAAAATGCGCAGCTGTTCTCTTGCTGTCGGTTTTATAGTTTTCTTTCTCACACTTTAATTCGAGCCACTTTGTGCCTGACAACCAGCATCGCTTTTTTTCTCATATGACATTGAATCGAACGGTCGGGTTATTCATTCAGGAAGAAATTGTGAGGTTACTGTGAATCATGACGACCAGCGCACCGCTCGCGTCGACCGTGTGCTGAAGCGATGTTTCAGGACCATGGATACTTGTTTCTCTGTTTCTGGCATAAAAAATAAAGGCGTCACAAATGGATGAAGAAATTGACACCCGAAAAATCAACAACAGCTTCCTCCGGGACCACAACTATGCAACTGAAGGTAGCCTATTTATCCATATTGAATTATGCAAACCGGTGTTCCACCGGCTGCACGTAGGCTATCATGGAATTGTTCCAATTTGGTAGGCGGTTTTGGGGGTGCGGTACTTGGCGTTTTTAAGGAAAACGGCGTGCGTTACTGAATTGTCATAGGCCATGCTTGTCTAAAATTAACACTATTTTAGTCTCTTTCCCAATTATGATAGTTTCTTATGTACACTTCCCAAAGAAAGAGCGTCACTTAATTCAGTGGTATATTTATTTTGCATTGACGAGGTGTTAAGAGGGGCGATACAATACACTGACATATTTGTTAATGTCTGTTTATTCGGAATGAATCACTGAAGCTATGCACATGGCGTGGCTTGAGACGTGGTTCTTTAAGTCCAGAACGGACTTGGTGACACAGTTCCCACTGGGAATAGGATTATCCCTCTGGCAACTAGCCTACCACAGCAGATCACGTACGGCATCATGTTGACCATTTCGCGTCGACCACCTTGGTAAATGTGTCATTCGTGTAGGACGTCGTTAGGCTATTGATATGGATTTCCAAGCACATAAAAACGTTTTCGAAAATCGTATGTAAAGAACACTTAAGTAATAGCACATTCCACCTGCTGTCCTGACGTCCGGTTGGGCTTTATGATTGACCTCGAGTATGTGCTGTGTTTGTAGTAGTGTAATACAGTTTTACAGTGCAGGTAATAGCGCAGAATATTATCGCGCACAGCAGGATGCTGTAATAAGTGTCTTTGGCTTTCAGAGTTAAAGTTAAGTTCCACAGGCATTGTCGTTCAATGTAAATTCTATGCAAGTTTGGAAACACTCAGTAAAAGACTAATCGGATTCTGCCGGTTTTCATTGGGTCTCCCGTCTCATGATTTATGAATCCAGGGCTGTATCAAGAGTTAGGCAACAGTGGGCAGAGAAATAATGTTTAGCCCAACCCCTGTTATCTAAAGGTGAGGGCACTTACACTGGTTGGAGCAAAAATTTGTATGGAATGGGGGATGGGCAATAATTGAAGAGGAGAGAGCACTGAAATAACCATGTCGGATTAAGCTGAACCCCCAGAAAGGCAGATGTCACTGTTTTCAGGCAGATACAACACACAAAACACAAGCTTAGCTGTAATGTCTCTGCAATTCTCCCCTCTGAAGGTAGCCTGGACCTATATGTTGTCTCTGCCTGTAATCAACAGTCGTGCTAAGCTGTACGCCAAAGGCACTTTCCAGAAAGGCTTAACCTGTGCCATTCTTTCCCACTGAAAGTGTTGTTGCATTGTCTTAGTGTGAGACCTGCTTTCCTGCTGGGTGATGCCGTAAGGTCCTTAAAGTTCAACAGTGTTCCCAGTACTGCATAGCTGGAGGAAATGGAAGGTTTTTACAGAAACATTTTACAAAAAGCTCTTAAGAGTATAGCTCCCTGTTTTTTCCTATGTATGATTTTTCACAGGTTAAGACCGAAGCCTCGGGTGAAAAATGAGCAGCAGGGGGAACAGACAGGTTTATTCCTCATTCAGATTCATCCCAGGTGTTATTAGAACTGTTAAGATTTGCTGGATATTCATTTTGAAAAATGGGTTTTGTACCTGATATTTTGTAATTAATGATACCCTAGATTTACCTGGATATGTGTTAGCCACACTTTACATGTGAATGCCCCAAAAATGTGTCAATTGACATATTGTGTTTTTACTTCTGCTATTGTTATTGATTCTTCATTCTCAACAAAAAATTAATTTGGAACAATGACAAAATTATAAAATGCTCCACATTCAACACAATGTAGAGAAAAAGCGCTGTCCCCCTCCCCCACATATCCTCCAGAAAAGCAGATTACCCCCATCGCTGTCTCCAGCTTTCCTCAAGGGCAAGAGGCTGGAGGGGGGCTCAAGGCTGCCAATAACCCCCCCCCCCCACCTAAGAGCCCAGGTTAAGCCTGTTTCCGAGTGAACGACCTCCATCACCCCCTGACATACCGCCTAGTAGCTTAGTATGCCCCCCCCCCAAAGAACACAGACTGTAAATAATTCAGGTACGACCATCGGAGGAATATTTCCATCTCCGTCCTGCCTCCCCCTCCTCCCTCCCCCCTCCCCCCTCGGTCGGTCTGGGGTAGGGCTCTAACACAAGGTGGCCTACGTCCTGTCTTTGTAAGGGAGGGAGCGGAGAGGCTGTTGGCTCCATCTCACCATTACCACGGAAACACCTGGCATACATAACCTCTGTGGCCCTGGAAACACTCATGTCATCAGTCTAATCGGATCTAATCTCTGGTCATGACCGGGAGGTGTCATGGGGTGATACGGTTTTGAGCAGACAGCTAAGTTTAAAATGAATCTGTGTCACGTGTTTCGTAACTTGTGTTTATTCTAAACCCCATAAAAAGTGGTTTGTTTGAGGTGGAGGCTTCTGGGTTCTTGTATTGGATGCGTCTTAATCCGGCGATTGACCCAATGCTGGCCACTGGCCTGTGTTTTGGGTTGAGCTGGAGCAGTTTTCATGACACATGACAATGGTGTCTGTCTTTTCCATTGTGATCTTATTTGTTATTGTCCCAGGACATTTCACCCACTAACTGTGACCCCACTCTCCAAGAGTGTATCAGAGAGAGTGGAATATGCACAAAAGCACATTTCCAATTCACACATGTATAATTCAACACTTGTGATACCGGTTAAATGTATTATAGTCTATTTTCATCGTATTACCATTTAACTTTCTTTTAGGGTCTGATCTTTGAATCTCATAACAATGCTGTTCATCCCCATATGGTATAGCGCTGCTATGTTAGGGGAAATTTAATAACTAGCAGAGAAAGGAACCTTTTGGCACCCACTGTCCATGGCCTTCAGAGAAGGGAACATGCCATTAGGAGTCAGGAGGAACCCATAGACTTCAGAGCAGGGAACATGTCATTACGAGTCAGGAGGAACCCATAGACTTCAGAGCAGGGAACATGTCATTAGGAGTCAGGAGGAACCCATAGACTTCAGAGCAGGGAACATGTCATTAGGAGTCAGGAGGAACCCATAGACTTCAGAGCAGGGAACATGTCATTAGGAGTTAGGAGGAACCCATAGACTTCAGAGCAGGGAACATGTCATTAGGAGACAGGAGGAACCCATAGACTTCAGAGCAGGGAACATGTCAGGAGGAACCCATAGACTTCAGAGAAGGGAACATGCCATTAGGAGTCAGGTGGAACCCATAGACTTCAGAGCAGGGAACATGTCATTAGGAGTCAGGAGGAACCCATAGACTTCAAAGCAGGGAACATGTCATTAGGTGTCAGGAGGAACCCATAGACATGGCAAGGGGCTTAACTGATCTCCTTCACCATGGTCCGATGCTACTGGATTGACAACCAGATTAAAAAATGATGACTCATACATTTTTAAATATCTTATGGTCCATGTTGTTTCTGTGGTGACCACTGTTAGCATCCTTCAACAAAGAAAATGACAAAACTGTGCATTTGAACCTATTGCATGGTACCATGAGAGGAAACCCATGTTAAAACAGTGTATCTGCATTTCACCAATTAAGACACCAATCCCCCTCGATTCTGCTAGGCTTCCTCTTCTGGGTCTAGGCTAGGTCAATGGGCCAAAAAATGGCAAGGGAATAAAAAAAAAAAAACACGAGTGAGAACAGAGCAGTCATTAGAGCGGGGCATCGGAGCAGAGCAGTCACAACATCCATGATCCTCTAGGGCCTTTATCCAGGGGGAATACCACAGCAACACTGTGATCTCTTTCCCCTCTGCGAACCTTTGGGAGAGAGCCTCCGCCTTTTGAGAGATGCTGTGGATTAGTCCTGAGTGAATGCACTCACTATAGAGGGGGGAGAAGTGTGCGTGCGTGCGTGCGCGTGTCGTGCACTGATTGTGCCCTCTGTAATCACATCTCAGCTAAGAGGGCTCATCCTCTCCTCTCTCAGCCTGCCTCCACCCTGACAGGTACAGAGATTTATGGACTTCCAAATTCACACAAAATGGACATGTCTGCTGTGGGGCCGCGGAAGGGACCTGCTAGGAGTGGCTGCAGGTACAAGGACAGACGTGTTGGCCGTTCTGCAGTGACACGTTGTAAAACAACGCTCTGTCTAAAGGCTTTTAGCCCAAGCATATCAGTCTGTGGTGGCCTATTTTGGAATATTATTGAATACAGTTATAACTGAAAATTGAATACAGTTATGATCTTCTAAGACTTTGGCATCGTTCATTTGACTATCACCTAAATTTGTATACACGTAAACGTTCTAAAGTTTGGGGTCACTTAGAAATGTCTTTGTTTTCCATGATAACATACATGAAATAAGTAGGAAATTAAGCAAAATGAATAGGAAATGCAGTCATTGATAAGATTAGAAATACTGATTTTTAATTGAAATAATAGTCGTGTCCTTCAAACAAGGAAACAATTAAATCAAATAAAACAAGGACATTTCGATTTGACCCCAAACTTTTGAACAGTAGTGTAGATAGTTGTCTCAAACTAAATATGGAGTCAACCGACATGTAAGCGGCTATATCAGACTAAGCGCGTATCTGGAGTTTCCGGGCTGAATGGCCTCCGTTTATGCCGTGTCAACAGATTTAACAAACCACTCTCAGGAAATACAGGGTATTGATAGATTGAGTGACAGCTTTACAAGCAAAGTAGATGCGCCAAACCAGAGAGGAAACCCGAATGACCAAGTCCACATCTAGCATTAATCCCAGAGGGTTTTTTAGTTCACCCTAACTCTGCTTTAATGTTAGTGGGTTTATAGTTAATGTTGAGCAGCCGATAATGCTGGTTTTGGCAGCCTGTGTGTGCCAGCAGCAGGGCGTGAAAGGCCATTACAAAAAAGCCATTGTTTGAAAGGAGAACTGTCCGTAAGTTTTAAAAGAGCGCGGAGGTTTCGGTACAACTGCAGCCATCCTCTTGGGTTTGTGTCCCTGGATCTGGACCCGGGTGTCGGGCAACGCAGCGGTCGGGCCGAGGAATCACGACAGGTCTCAGATGTCTCACTCCGTCCTTGGGATTGATGCAGGGGTCCTGGGAGGCTCCCGGGAGGTGCTCCACCAGAATCCACAAATAATCCTTACGCCTCAGAGTTGGGCTGGGTGGCTCAGGGGGAGGGGAGGGGTGGGTTGGGGAGGACGGCGGGGTTAGGGGGATGAATAAAGCTCTGAGTAGGTTTTTATTAGCCTGGGAGCGGGCTGACCTAGATTGTTCCTTTGGAGCTGCATACCAATACACTACCGCTAGCCACAGCATCTCATACCAATACACTACCGCTAGCCACGGCAACTCATACCAATACACTACCGCTAGCCACGGCAACTCATACCAATACACTACCGCTAGCCACGGCAACTCATACCAATACACTACCGCTAGCCACGGCAACTCATACCAATACACTACCGCTAGCCAC
>JACXGI010008883.1:0-32106 GCA_016801175.1 Esox masquinongy
CGAGGCTCTTTTTACTCATGTCTTCCGGCACTATGGGGTGCCCGAGGATATAGTGTCGGACCGGGGCCCCCAATTCACCTCCAGGGTTTGGAAGGCTTTTATGCAGCGCCTGGGGGTCTCGGTCAGCCTAACCTCGGGCTACCACCCCCAGTCCAACGGGCAGGTGGAACGTGTGAATCAGGACGTGGGCAGGCTCCTTTGGTCCTACTGCCAGGACCGGCCGGGGGAGTGGGCGGAGTTCCTGCCGTGGGTGGAGTATGCCCTGAACTCCCATCACCACTCCTCCATCGGGATATCCCCGTTTCAGTGCGTTCTGGGCTACCAGCCGGTTCTGGCACCCTGGACCCTGGGCCAGACCGGTACCCCTGCGGTGGACGATTGGTTCCGGCGGGCAGCGGGCACATGGGAGGCAGTGCAGGCTCGCCTCAGACTCGCTGTCCGCCGGCAGAAAACCTATGTACCTCGTGGAGTGGGAGGGGTACGGCCTTGGTTCCGGAGCTGGGTTCCGGTGTGGGACGTTTTTGCTCCCGCCCTTCTCCGCGACTTCCATCGCCGTCGCCCGGATCGTCCTGCTCCGCGCCCTCCGGGTCGGCCCCGGGGTCGGTGTCGTCGCGCGGCTGGGGCCGCGCGTCAGGGGGGGGGTACTGTGACACCTGCGCCATCTGCTTCCAGTGCTCCCCCTGCAGGAGGCAGGCTTTAGCGCTCCACGTCGCCGGCCTTCTGACACCACCGCCCATTTCATCAACTCATCACACCTGTTGTCTTGTTTAGCGCACCTGATCATCATCCAGTCATTCCCCCTAGTATATATATGTTCCCTCTGCTCCCTTTGTCTTTGTGTGTTATTGTCTCGCATCTACGAGCACAGTGCAGCTCAATAAATGTTCACCACGTGCAGAACGACTCCGCAGTCCGCTCCTCCTTCTTCGCACACAAGAGCTGACACACAGGCTGAAATTACATTTATCTTAAAATTGTAAATCTATGTGTAATGCCAGTAACTGACATTCGGTAAGTCATAGTAGCAACATTTTACAACTACTTATGGAGTTTTGTGCTCCAACGATCAGTATTTAATCAATTTAGCAATGTCACATAAGCTAGTAGGGTCTGCTAAATTTGCTAAGGTTAGTTAAGCCAGCAACTCATCAAAAGGGATCGAATGCAATCGTGACATAATGAAGTACCGTATTTTTCGATGTGGTGGATCATTTGTCTTGCAAAACTGAACTTGGTGCGTACTTCTATTTTTTCGCTTATATAAAATCGTGGGAGAGAGCGGTATTACCCCTCTGGCCAAAGTATGCGAACTTCTAGCGAAATGAAAAAAGCCTGAAAAAAAATAATGTGCGCAAACTGGCGAAATCCCACTTGTTGAAGCACAAACCCCAGAATTTTTTTAAATTAAACATTGTGCAGGATAAGATTGTCAAGTTTCAAGTTTATTTGTCAAATGTACCAAACAACAGCGCCATCCTGCACAATGAAATTGTGGTGACATGGCACCTGACATCTATGTAGTAAGAATTAAGAAAAATATATAAAGCAAAAATAAATAGCAAAAAAAATAAAGCAATAATAAACGTTATTATACATAAACATGGTAAAACTAGCAGCAATTTTAATGGAGTACTGAAAAACTAGCCACAAATGGGTAGTAGTATTAAATATTACAACATGTCAAGTATGGCCATAATATACATAATATAACAAAGTAAACTAGCAGCAACTTAGGAGGAGTAGGATTGGCAAAATGCACAATATGGGTAAGTACCTGAAAAGACATCAAACTAACTGGATTGTTCATGTGAGAAAAGTATGATCATGAATCAGTATGTAATTCTGCTAATATTATACTTTGCATCTAGCATTCTGAAATGCAACCAAATATGGAAAATAAAGTCTCAGGCTTTAAAAATCTATTAAAAATGAGAAACGACTTTGCATGTGTTGATCTCTCATTCCAATGAATGCACTGTGCCAGCAGTGATTAACAGTGTCAGCCTAAAAAACATTAGGACTAAGAAGGTGACGAGCAGATGAAAGAAATGTCTCCAAACCGTGCCAACACTAATCAGGTCACTTAAATCAACACTAGAACATCTTGAAATCACAGATTGAGTCTTTATGATGTCTGGGAAATGTTGTTACTATTGTTCGGCCTCTGTCACACATGGTAACAGGTTTGTGGAAAGATATGTCTAATTGGGGTGCCTGTGTTTCTCTTTTTGAACGGGTGGCTACCCTATCTGCCCAGGCAACCATGTTGTGCAAACAAGATGAATGTATTTTATTTTCTTCTCAATACAGGACACAGCATACTCTGTAGGCCTACATGTTTACAGTTTTAGTAGACCAAATATCTTTAACTTTATCCCATATAGTATTGAGAGATTTTGGACCCCGAAATATTTGGATGGTTTATCATCACCCTGTCAGCTGCACTTTCTGAAACACAGCATCAGATGAGAAAAAGTGTCCCTGGTAAACTCTGCACCATAGCTTAACCTGACTTTAATATGGGACTGAATATGCTCTGAATGGGTGGTTGTCATGTGGCTTAGTTGCAGGGAATACAGTAGTTTTCCAGGCTTCATGCTTCAGGTGCAAGAACACAGATGGAATCACAATTAGATGCAGGACATTATGTTTATTATTGTATATGGTTACTTCTTTGAACGTCCTTGATTGATGGAGATGAGATTATATGGTAGAGTGAGCCATATTCTCTTTAGGGTTGACTCATGAGCATACATGTCATCCTCCTAGACCTTCAGAAGTCACTTACTGTACTCCTTCCAATACCGTAGCTGGCATCACGTCTTGTTTTCTCCAGGGACTTCCTTTCAGCAGAGAACGGGAGAGAATTGATGTAGCTGGGAATGAAGAGTTGTGCTGCAGCAGGAGGATTGTGAATCGTCCATCTGACCCTGTGTGTTTGGATCCAGATAAAAAAAAAGCGAACATAAACTGGCAACCCATGTCCATCACTTAGCCACGGTTATACTTAGAAAATTACACACTTCCATGCCAAACCCTACTGACACTGCCCTTGAAAAGTACGATGGGAAGATGAGACGGAAAGGCAAACCAGCGGGCTCCCATCATAACCGGATCGTACACAAGACCAACATAATGGGCACTTTGCTTTCTTATTTACTTTACCCCTGTTGTTTACAGTGCAGTAGTGAGAGATAACCACTTTGCCAAACCAGTGATGCAATGTGGGCTTGTTCAAATTTAAATGGCAATTTTAAAAGGAGCAAACAGACCTTGTGAAACTCTCTAGGCAACGCTATTAGCTTCTTGCCCGAGAAGAGTAAATGTTTGAGTAACTCTGTCCGTTGCTGCTATTTGGGACATAGAGGCACTTTGGATGTGGCTTCCTTATGACTGCGAACTACCAAAGTACTGGCAACATTTGCAGTGCCCAAGTACCAGGGTCTTACGTAAAACTTCAGGTTAGTTCTCCCTTTTCCCTTTGAGTTTTGCCTCCCATATAGCAATTGTTTTTACTACACCTCGATTCTCAAGAGAAAATTGTCCCTCTAATGTAACTCTTATGTAACCCTTATGATTTACCACACACTTTTGGTGAAGAACTAAATGCAAACTTACCCAAAAGGATGAGAAAACAAGTCAATAACAAACAGAAAAATGTATCTGAATCTGATACAATATTAACTTGACCCCAGAACCCTAGTTATTTTCAGTTTATTTTGATCTGGATACTGTTGAGTAATTCCTAAAGAAAATTAGGCTGTGCTTGGGATAGGTCTCTGTAATGTTCTTGTTCTGCTGTACAAGTTCAAACTGTCCTTTACTGAGTTGTTGTTTTTCTCAGAAAATACCTGGGTAGGATAATTCTTATTCAGACACTAAATTATTTTTTTACATGCTATTAAAGGGCTGGCACTTTTCCATCTGCTGGACAGTTTGTGGTACTGCTTCTACACTGTAAGGAAAACATAAAATCAATAGAATATATTAATTTAGGTATCCTGGCTGGCATGGAACTGGTTTCAGGCAAAATGAAATAAAGGTACCTTGAATAAAAATATTAGTGCTAGCAAAGCGCTTATTTGTTTGTAGATGTCTTTGACACCTCAATTTAGCAATTTACCACATACCTATGCTGCAGTCAGTTTATGAACTTTTGAATGAACTTTTATTTTTGAATACACCATTTTTTAAAGTTATATTAGTTACAGTTTCTTGGTTGTAGTGCAAAAAGACCTACAGAAGTGTAAAAGGACTCATATGTGTATTACACTGCCATGACGATTCACCCTTGATGGTAGTATAAATGCATCTTCACACCCTGCTGGTCACATAGGCATGGTACATTTGACAAAAGCACTATTGAGACCAAGCAACACAAATATTCCTCATTAATTCCTAAAGCCCAGCCTTGAATTCAGTCTATAATGCAGTTTGTGTGTGCTTGTGATATTACTTGACAAAACTAAAATTGTACCCTGTAAAAAACAATCAGCAAAAATGATTTCTTTGCTTTTTCAAGGTGTGTCAAGAGAAGGAGAGAGTGAAAATCAGAATAGGGCTGACTGTTAACAGGCTTCATCATCTCCTTATGGTCCATTGAGGAACTGGAAGTGCTCTGGTCTGCTTAACAAGGCAGTCCAAATCTGATATTTTTTCAGTAATTGGTCTTTTGACATTGGCATTTTAGGAATCAAGCAGACAGTTATCGTAGGGAGGAAATACATTTTAATACTGGTCCTCGGATTTGAATTGAAACCACATCCTTGGCATTGCAAGTGCCCATTCTCTACTAAGCCACTCTGAAAAAGAACCAATGATTAAAGAACTCATCTGTTATGTGAAATGACCAGTGATTGGAAAAGAATTTCAGAAATGGATTGCCTGTGTGTTTGCCCATTAATTGGTCTTTTGGCAAATAACATGAGTTCCGTTCATATTAGATCTTTTTCAGAGCTGCTCTAATTGGTCAAAAGACCAATCAGTGAACACAAGATCAGAACTGGTCTGTCTAAATGCAGACTATTTTAAACTCAGCCTATTATATACAAAACCATATTGTCACTAATGGCTTTGTAGGAGACATCCCTGAGATTCCAAGGGGTTGGCTGTCAAGGAAGTTATTTTCTGGTTCATCTAATGTATAAGGGGTTACAGTAGAATACAAATACACACTTAACATATCTAGCATCCCAGTGACTGGTTGTACATTCAGATCAGCAAAAGGTCCAGCAAGAAGTGTACATGTACCTTCTATAAAGTTCTTCACATCCAATGCACATGAGATAGTGTAGACCAAGAAGTTATAAATACTGTGATGAAGAGTCTCTGAAAGATATGACATTTGACAGAGGCACAGTATTGGTATCTGTTTACAGAAGCTACTTCCATTTGGTTGACCTTGATCGTGAACAGGTGCGTGACAGTAAAACTTAAACACATTTGACACCAACTGGTGCTGGATTGTCAAGGCGGTGTACCCATTAAGCCTCTGGTGGTAAACAAAATCTGCTGGAATAATATAAAGTGTATATTCTAACCAGGGACATATTTAAACTGGGGACACTAGGTGGGTGCAATAAGTAATGAGGTAGACAGAAAACCCAGCAGTTTCTGGCCCACTTACCGTAAAATGTGAATAAAAACTGATTTCAAGTGGGCCATTGCAATCATAATGCATTGAGAAAATCTATAATGCTTTGGCGCTCTCTGGTGGTAGACTGTCAGAATCATAGTTACAGTTACAATGCAAACCAAAAAAAAAAAAACAGCTGCTACAATTGAGATATTTTGAAACAAGTGACATGAAAGCCCTGGGCCTATAACAAGGTTGCAATGGATCAATATCTGTCTGCTTAAATCAGCTAAACTGTAATTTCCCACCTGGGATCCATACAATGTAGATCCCAGGTGTGGATCCTATGGTGTGGACAGTGGTGTGAAACCAGGTTTAATTGCAGTGTGTGTTAACTATTAATGTCATGACAAAAGTATGATGCATTTATTCACAGCTCGGACCTCTACTAAACTTTACATTAAGTAAAATCCTGATATGTGTACCAATACTAAGCAAATAAAGGCAATTCTGATCGTGTTGAATGATGTGTTTGCAATGACCTAACAAGCTACTGGGCACAAAACAATGATGAAAAATGATTCAATCACTGTTAAAGGACCATTGGTCAGTTAAAAATTAACTGATGGTGGAAAGGATGGGGCAAAATACAGGGGGAAACTGCGGAAGAACCTGCTTACGTCTGGAAACGAAATCACGATTGGGAGGAAATTCACCTTTTTAGCTAGACAATGCAACATTACAGTGGCTCAAGAAAAATAAAATAAATGTTCTACAGTGGCTCGGTCAAATGTCTATTTTCCAGTGAAATAGTTAGGAATCGGAATTCTCTTGGAGTCTGAATACTTTGGCAAGACACTTTCTTGCAGTGCATTGCAATATTATTTTGAATTGTTTTTATGTACATTGGAACTTTATATCGTGCATACATTTGCAAAAATATAGCGCATTATGCAACATATATATCGATGATAGAATACTGCCGTGATGTTTGCATATAGCCCTAAATTCAGTCGGCGTTTACCCATCCGGTCCTATGGTGTAATGGTTAGCACTCTGGACTTTGAATCCAGCGATCCGAGTTCAAATCTCGGTAGGACCTCGTCTACTTTTCTTGGTCGGTGTTCGTTCCATTATTAGATAGATGAGGGTCGCATCGTCTTGAAGCAATCTTGTCATTCACATTCGTAAAACATTATTTTCCGTGCAATATAGCTATTTAATGATACTTTTTTGTAGATCTTTAAAAGTTAGCTTCCATTTGTTTTTCTTAGTCCAAATGAATTGACAAATGCGAGTAGCTGATAAGACGTTGACCTGTCTGGTCTTGCGGGGGAAATCAGATCTGAACAATTATTTCGAGAAATGTTTGACATAATACCACGTCCTTATGATATCTTATCATAAGCAGTGACAACAGCATTAACAGGTTGGAATGTCTGACTAAAATGAGAGGGACATTTTTTTTTTAGGGTTAATTATTTGTCTTTTCATTTGTTGATGCTGGCCGATGCTGGCCTTTGTTCATTAGTTGCGGAATAAGGGGCGAAGTTCAGGACTTTCACAATTTCGGATGTGGTCACCCTCCAACCGAAACTGTTATGATTCCAAGGACGAAACAGTTATTTGGGGCACCAAGAGGTGCGGGGTCCTTCTACAAGATAAATAATAATTTTATAACACATTTACCTGCAATTCTACACACTTTGACGTACCTGTGTTTCTCATTTAACAACAGATAAGACAAATAAACACCCTGGAATGGACATTACCTAACAATCCCAGTTCGGATCTAATCATAACATTTAGAACAGCACATACAGTGACCTCCAGAATTACTGGACCAAATAAGCAAGGTCCCAACATAAAACCCATACAATAAAACTAATGTCATTCAGTAATATATTTTGAGTGTCAGTTCAGCCCTCTAGTGTCTAGAAGGGGAATAGCAGAATCAATGTATTTTCGACTAAATACACTGCTCAAAAAAATTAAGGGAATACACAATCATCACAGTATAACACCATCTCAATTAACCTTCAGGGATAGCAATATGTCCAATTAGGAAGCATAAGCAATTGTGAATCAATGTCACCTGTTTTGGTGCAAATGAAAGTGACAACGGGTGCACTGGAGAGGCAACAGCAAGACAACCCCCAAAAAGGGAATGGTTTTGCAGGGGGTGGCCACAGACAATTGCTCTCTCCTTATCCTTCCTGAATGATTCTTCTCTAGTTTTGCATTTTGCTAGTGTCCCTGTCACTACTGGCAGCATGAGGCGGTACCTGCACCCCATTCAGTTTGCACAGGTAGTCCAGCTCCTCCAGGATGGCACATCCATATGTGCCGTCGCAAGAAGGTTTGCTGTGTCTCCCAATACAGTCTCAAGAGCATGGAGGAGATACCTGGAGACGGGCCGTTACATGAGGAGAGCTGGACAGGGCCGTAGAAGGGCATCAACCCAGCAGCAGGACCGGTATCTGCTCCTTTGTGCGAGGAGGAACAGAAGGATCACTGTCAGAGCCCTACAAAATGACCTCCAGTGGGCTAATGGTGTGCATGTTTCTGACCAAACAGTCAGAAACAGACTCCATGTGGGTGGCATGAGGGCCCGGCGCCCTCTGGTGGGACCTGTGCTCACAGACCAGCACCGCGTAGCTTGATTGGCCTTCGCCAGAGAACACCAAAATTGGCAGGTCTGCCATTGGTGCCCCATTCTCTTCACAGAATCAGAATCACAAAGAGTTTTGTTGCCAAGTAAGTTTCACAACAAACAAAGATTTTTTTCTGGCCTGTTGGTGCAACAATTTATACAAAATAAATAAAATAAATAAAAATAAATAAGAACAGTGGACTGAGCATAAAAACAGTAGACTGAGCATTAATAAATTACAAAAAAATATTTAAGGTGCAAGATTTGTCCAGTTGAGGGTTGTGTGTGTATGTGTGGAGGGGTTATAGATTTGTCCAATTGGGTGTGTTCAGTTAGGTCCGGAAATATTTGGACACTGACACAATTTTCATTATTTTGGCTCTGTACGCCACCACAATGGATCTGAAATGAAACAACTGAGATATAATTGAAGTGCAGACTTCCTGCTTAAATTCAAGGGGTTTAACAAAAAGATTATATGAAACATTTAGGAATTGCAACCGTTTTCATACACAGTCCCCTTATTTCAGGGGCTGAAATGTAATTGGACAAATTAACACAATCATAAATAAAATGTTAATTTTTAATACTTTTTTCGAGGAATCCTTTGCAGGCAATGACTGCTTGAAGTCTGGAACACATGGACATCACCAAATACTGGGTTTCCTCCTTTGTGATGCTTTGCCAGGCCTTTACTGCAGTTGTCTTCAGTTGTTGTTTGTTTTTGGGTCTTTCTGCCTTAAGTTTTGTCTTCAGCAAGTGAAATGCATGCTCGATCAGTCTGAGATCAGGTGATTGACTCAGCCATTGCAGAATATTCCACTTCTTTACCTTACAAAACCTCTGGGTTGCTTTCGCAGTATGTTTTGGGTCATTGTCCATCTGTAAAGTAAAGCGCCGTCCAATCAACTTTGTTCAATTTGGCTGAATCTGAGCAGACAATATATCCCTATGCACTTCAGAATTCATCTGGCTGCTTCTGTCTTCTGTCACATCATCAATAAACACTAGTGACCCAGTGCCATTGGAAGTAAGGCTGTCATGAAATCAGATTTTAACTACACGATTATTGTGGTCAAAAGAATTCACGGTAACAATATTATTGCAGTATCTATAAAAAATTTGAAGAAAAAAAAATGCTATCAGTCATATTTATCTTCAACTTTGTTTAATGTTTTTTTCCCCTCTTTTTTGGCAAATGAATTACATTCAAAATACATGTGTATGGAGGTGGAGAGAGTCTGTAACCATAACTGTACAAATAAAAAAATAAAAGCGTACAAAAAGAACAATTACACTTAATGGATAGTGAAAGACAACCAGATGAACTGATAAACAAAAGATCCACAAGGCCTAACACTGAGAGGGGTTTTTGGAAAAATACAAAACAATTTCACCTAGTGAATAGGCTACGAAAATGCGTTAATTCAAATGCTAGTGTATAGGTCCAGACTTGTATTTAAGCACATGCATTGTTTGTCTATGAATAAGCTATGGAAGCTATGGGAGTTGTGTGTCAGGCGGTGATGGACGAGGTCAGGATGGACTCTATGATGGCAGTGTAAAATGCACCATCATAGTCTTTGGCAGGTTGAACTTTTTCAGCTGCCGCAGGAAGTACATCCTCTGCTGTGCTTTCTTTGTAAGAGAGGTGATGTTCAGATCCCACTTGAGGTCCTGGGTGATGGTGGTGCCCAGAAAGTGAAAGGACTCCACAGAGTTGACTGGGGAGCCACCCAGGGCGATTGGAGGGGTGGGCAGCTGGGCTTCTCCTAAAGTCCACAATCATCTCTCCGTCTTTAGGGTGTTGAGTTCCAAGTAGTTTTGACTGCACCAGGACACCATCAGAAATAAGTCAGAAACTTCAGGAGCTTGACAGTGTGGTGTACAGGAAAAAGAGTAGGGGGGACAGGGTGCAGCCCTGAGGGAAGCCGGTGCTGATGGTCAGGGGTCAGACAAGTGCTTCCCCAGCCTCATGTGCTGCCTCCTGTTGGACAGGAAGGCTGTGATCCACCTGCATGTGGACTCGGGCACTCCCAGTTGGGAGAGCTTGTCTTGGAGCGAAGCGAGAATTATGGTGTTGAATGCGGAACAGAAGTCCACAAACAGGATTCTGGCATAGGTTCCAGGGGTGTCCAGATTTCTGGAGGAAGAAGTGCAGAGCCATGTTGACTGAACTGTCCACAGACCTGTTGGCTCTTTAGGCAAACTGCAGTGGCTCTATTAGGGAGTCGGAGATGATCTTGAGGTGGGACTGCACAAAGCGCTCAAATGACTTCATAACCACAGAGGTCAGGGTGACGGGTCTGTAGTCATGTTCTGTGATCCTTGAATTCCTGGGGACTGGGATGATGATGATGGAGGATTTGAAACAGGCCAGAATGCAGCACGTCTCCAGTGAGGTGTTAAAAATGTAAGTAAACACTGTGTAGCCAGTTCCTGGATGACGAAGGCATTGATGCCATTGACTGACCCTCACGTTCCCCAGACCTGAATCCAACTGAGAACCTCTGGGACGTTATGTATTGGTGCATCCAATGCCACCAAGAAGCGCCACAGACTGTCCAGGAGCGCACTGATGCCCTGATCCAGGTCTGGGAGGAGATCCCCCAGGGCACCATCCGCCGTCTCATCAGGAGCATGCCCAGACGTTGTCGGGAGTGCATACAGGCACATGGGGGCCATACACACTACTGAGTCACATTATGAGTTGCCGTGATGAAATTCACACAAGTTGAAACAGCATGTGATTTCAATTGTTTACTTTGATTTTGGGTGTGAGTTTGAATCCAGCCCTCAAATCGGTTGGTGATTTTGGTTTCCATTGACCGTTGTCATATAATTTTGTTCTCAACGAATTACACAATGTAGAGTAAATATTTTAATCTTTAATATTTTTTGTTGATCAAGACCGGATGTATAATTTAGGTGTTCCCTTAAGTTTTTTTGAGCAGCGTAGGTGTAGCAACTTAATAGATAACAACTAGCTAGCTTGGCAATCTAGCTAACATAATGTAATGTGTTGTTTAGAACTTTCATAGCATATCCTCTCTGAGCTTCAACCGAGTGAGCAAACATGTTGTACATGCGTCCTAGGTTAGTGGCATACAGGGAAAGATGACTAGTTTTACCCTTTGGAGCTAACTAGGTAACAGCTAGCTAGCTTGACATTCTAGATAACTACTTCAAAGTTTGGTTCAGAATCACCATTTGTATAGCCTATATTAACTAGATTTTTCTCCAGAGTTTTTCTCCAGTTTCTTAGCATTGGAAATTACATGACAACCGGACCAAAATAAAAAATAAATAATCATTGGGAAAACACTGAATTTACTCAGAGTGAATATGCCAAAAATGACAAACTTTTTGGGATGTACTCCATTTCAAATAACATATTTAACCAATACCGTTTATAATAGTTGGCCATTTTATGATGGAAATATAACATATAGCAACTTTAAAATATCAAACTGTAGCAAATGTCAATGTACATTTGTAATTCAGTGAAATGAGAATTGATCAGAAAACCTTTGCAAGCACTGTATGTTTCATTACTTTAAGTCCAGATAAAGAAATCAAACACAAACCAGAACATTTTATTTAAATTAATGTTGTTACACAGAAAGGTACATGACAGTCTTATTTTGTTGAACATTTCTTTGGAAGTTAAAGTGGAATGTGTAGCATACACTGTGTAGCTCAACTGAAGTTCAGTGGTATAATACATGTATCATCTTTGATTTTTCAAAGATTGCATATAGCAACTAAAAACAATATTAGTTAAAAAGCATATATAAAAGTACACTGGATAAAAAAAAAATACTTTTGGCTCGTCAGAAAGAGGGCATGCCCTAATCCCAGAATACGTTCTCTCATTAGTTTCAGAGCACATAACTGCACTTTTTCCTCATTGTATTATACGCATTATTCATGGTCACAGTAATCTGAATTGTATCAGAGAACTTAACATTCAACAGTCAGTACTTCGCAAAATAAGCAGTCATTTAATGGTTCTGAAAGGGAAAGCTTATGCAACCCACAATTAATTAATAAAGTTCCACATCATTGAAGTGACATTAAAAAGACTGATCCAAATCGAAACAATAAGCAGTTTCAGAGTGAAATAAAGTAAGCAAAAAAATATAAATACATGAGTGCTTAGGTACTACAAAGGGTCTTTAGGGAACAGTATTGTTGGCCAAGATCAAACCTGGCCAGACATTGCCCTCTTGACTGAATTCCCTTGTCACTGGATTAGTTCCATAAGGTCGAGTAACATTGAGAATTTAAAGTGAAATGTTGTGCAAATAATTGTATGCAAGGTTTCAACTGGACCCTGTAAGCTGTTCATTCATTATCAGTGGCGTGTATGTGGAGTTTCTTCAGGTTGTGGTATTGTGCTTGTGTGTGTGTATCTTGTACGCTTTCGTATGTATATTATTACGATGTGTGTGATCCAACATTTACAGTGACACAGAAGGGTATGGACTCTTTTTCTGCTCTGACCTACTGTCTGTGGCCATGCTGTTATGAGGAGAATGTGCTGATGCCAGTGACAGTGCTGTGCTCTCAGATGTCAGTTGTCTCAAGGATTCTGGGCATGTCCATCTCTCCATTGCTGCAGTGCTTGCCGTTGCTTTGAGAATTAGATCGATAGGGCACACTCCCACCCGGCTTAATGATGGTGTCTTCCTCTAGAGCAGTGAGCTCCAGGTTAACTGTAGCACGACTAGACTCAGTTATAGAGGAGTTGGTGTGGTAGTGGGAGTAGGAATCTGTCCATTTCCACACCAGCTTGATCTGTGCCCATTTCCGCCTAAGGCATGCCTGCACCTGTGTAACCAGACAGAGTTGTGCTTAACACTAATGAAAGCTCAAACCATTCTCTGCAAATACTAGCAAGCAAATACTAAAATTATTATATGATTCTGTTAATAAATTTGGAAATGCTCGCACTTACCTCTGTATTGCAAAAGCAGAGAATAATTGCGACCAGGAGTCCCTGTGAAAATATATATTTTTTTAAATGAGCGAGTATCTCTCCAGATTTAGGTATTTTGTAGTGAAGGCTACATCTGTTTAAGAGATGTTGGTTGTTTAATTTGAATGGCTTGGATTTTTACACAACACCATCTATACCTGGAAGTGTGCAAAGATGTTCATGATGAATTCGTAGATGGCCATGGCTTTGCGTCCCTGTGGCCTCCATGGTACCAAGATGAACTGGGCTCCCAGTAGAGGGATCAGAATTAGAGTGGCTCTGACAGCCTTCATGTAGGCATTGGACTCAGCACTATGAGTCACCTGAAGCTTGGTGACTAGAACACGCAGTATGTTGAGTAGGAAGAACAGGTTCACCTGCAGACACAAAGAGAGGATCAGATGAGAAGGATTAGAGGTAATACCTAAGGTCCATTAACAAATCATTTATAAACAGTTTGTAAGAAGTTTACTTTTTGAAACCACATATAAATAATTTATTCCATACTTGTAAATGTCAAAAGGGAATAGTCACAATTCCTAAATGATAAAAAACATACTATCAATGTACTTATAAACCAATATAAGGAGATATTGTCAACTTATAAGCTGATTTATAGTGTTCAGTAAAGGCCAACTTGGAGCATGGTCAAATTTTGAAACTCCTCTCCACTTTAATTTAAAAACAAAATGGCATCATCGATTGGATTCTGGTTTACTGCTAATTCAAAACACACCACTTTCTCAATCAATAAAAAAAGCCTAAAATGGTCAAAAATACAGTGTCCTGCAGAATCATTGGCCCTCTTGGTAATGTACGTACAAAAGAAATAAACTTTGAATAATTCTGCCAATGTGAGAACATATCAATAACAGATGTTTTGTTTAATCAGAATTACATTTAAAAATGTCCATCCCTGTGCCAGTCACCTGCGCCTGCTGACATTTTGTTGACAAGTTAGATCAGTGATGCATTGTAACCACCGCAAAAAAAACATGCACATGGCTACCAAATTTTGTGATTCTGAAACTACGTGATTTACCATTATAAAAAATGTAGAAGAGAAATTCCATTGTGGATATAGACAGGAGAAAAAGCCACACAAACTAATGCATTACAAATGGGATATTGCCCATAGACAGGTTACTCTGCCACTTGAGAACAAGAAGGATGCTCTTAAAAAAATGTTCATCTAGATCTGTTGCCTACCGCTAACAGTCTTTCTTCTCATAAAGGTGCTCATTTAGAAGCCAATGACCAATGAAAACTCTGGATAGCTAAAGCTTGGACAATTGCTCTTTTAAGCCACTAGGCCATCATTATCATATTGCTCCTTTTATCGCTGCTGGAAGGGTAACACTTTATTTTTAGAGTCCCAAAAGTGTGCCTGTAGATACTCTACAGATTGTCTACTGACTATCTGTAACATTTTAACTATCGACTAACCCTATCCCATACCCATACCCATAACCCTAACATTTATTCTATCACTAAACTTAATCCTTAACCTTATTCTAAACCTAACCCTAACCTTAACTTTAGCAAGCAGTTGTTTATCAACCAATAGTTTGTTAAATGTTTGTTGATAGTGTTACTGTCTACAGAACATCTACAGATGGAAGTTTGAACTCTCAAAATAAAGTGTAACCGCTGGAAGTATTAAAAAAAACAATATCAAACTTCCAATTTTCACTATTGTCCTTTTTTATAATAACAATTATTACTATACATTAATGGATTATAATAGGTAATATTGTTTAATTAATTTTCCATTCCAATTACTAAGGCTCTTATTTTAACATACATAAAGTATGTATAGTGCACACTTTAGATTATTAGCTACAAGATCATGTATCATTAATTAGTAATTGGTTTATAAGGATCAAAATCAATAATCTACGGAAGTATTGGTAAGTGCATGTACTCACATTTACATGCACTTCCACTATAAACAACAAATTATGCTCATGACATAAATATTACGTAAATGGTGAGTCAAACCATTATAAACTATAGACAACTTTATAAGTTGATAATAACTCCTTTATTACTGTGTTGTAATAAATTATTAAAAGATTATTCATCATTTATATATTGTGAACATATTATGATCAAACACCTTTTTACATATTATTCATTCATAAATTGTGTTTAGAGATCATTGACATGGAAAGCAACTGAAGTTTGAGCACACTGGTTATAGTTATAGTGGTTATAATATGTTAGGTAGCAGAATCCATTCGTTTGAGGTCACACCCCCTTGACTAGCGATCTCAGTAAGCTCGCTAGACGCCCAGTCATAGTGATGAGTAACTTCATTAATCCCACTGAAAATACCACCCTCCACCCTGAGAAATGCTGGTAAATATGCACTTTGATGTAGTGCGTTGGACGCTGCACTCGGGAAAGCCCCTCGTTGTTAGATATTTTTGCGTGTCGTTGTAAAGCAGACTCACCAGCAGGGCAGCATGAATAGGGCCATGGATGATGTAGAGCAGGTGTGTGTCTGAACTGATCCAGCAGCTGGACGACAGAGAGACATGTATAAACTGAGACAAAAAATTTAAACTAACTAAAATCACTATGTCTTACAAGATTTCCTAACGTGGCGTACAGTGGCACTATGTCACCGTCTGACAGTATTGTGTTACACTAAACCACATTAGTCAGAGCAAGTTGTGACACATTACTTGTCATCATAGAAGAGCCCACGCGCCACAGCATAAGTGATGGCAGGAATGATGGGAAAGCCTGGGAAAGAGACAACGTCAAGTGCTTCCGTAAGCCTTCATTGATATGACATGATACAGTAAAAAGAAATGAAAGCATAGATGATGCCTTGAATTATGTACTAGGTGCATAGGATTCTGAAGCAACAATGAATATCAGACAGTGGAGTGGGACATGGCAAAGTGACAAAGTCGCAGTCCATCACTCACCCCAGCCAAGGAGATAATACCAGCCCAGCTGCTGCTCTCCCACAAACACCGCCACCACGATGAGAGTGTGCAGGTAGATTCCCTCACACAGCATCCAGAAGTAGTTGGTGCCAAACATATACAGGTTCAGGACAGTCAGGATCTTGCATCCAATCTGAGAGAGAGCAGAGCACAGGCAGAACCCTCAGGACAGGCGTTGTTTTCACGCAAACAAACTGGAAACGTCATATGGTTGTCACTAGTAGTATGCCCTCGTATGGCTGCACAGTCCTTACAGGGTTGCTGGCCACCAGCTCCTGGTCCTGGGCTACAACAGAGAGCCAGATGACTGTGCAGATGGAGTTGAAAATAAACGACAGGAACATGTTCTTATGGAGGGAGACCCTCTGGCAGCTCAGACTCCTAACAGAAAAATGAGAACAGAGACGGTCAAAAGTCTAGAAATTGTTATGTATCGGTGTGCTGCAATTAAATTACTTTTTTGTATGTCCTCTTAACTATCTTTCACTTTCCACATTGTTATAGTAAGAGAATGTGTTGAATTTAAGTTCCCAATGTAGGAAAAATTGGAGACCTTTGTTTAGAGTAGACGACTCTGGGTGTGGGAAGAGCAACACAAACAGAATACCTTCCAAAGGAGAATGTAAAAATGAGAAGTGACAGTCAGATACACGACTCACTTGAAGTAGGAAAAGATGCAGAGTGTGATGATGAGGGAAACCACAGACAACCCATGTCCCAAAACGGCCAAGTAGTAAATGCTTAATGCAATCTGGACAAATGTGAAAGAGAAAGACAAAACATAAAAGATATTGACAACAATCAATAAACATACTCCAATGAAAATGTGTTAGCCTGTGTCCAAATCAGTAAACTACAGTTAGTTGGTTTAAGAATATACCGTCAGTTTATCCTTTGTGTACATCTCACACAGGGTGTAATTGGACCAAACACGATTGCTCTCAGGGTGACGAAACCACTCTCCGTCCGAGTTGCACACTTTGGTCACTTTCTCTGAATGGAGAAAAAGAGGACGGCTGTAAGGGACATAAAACGTGTGGGCTAGGGAAGGCATCATTAGATGAGATCAAGTCCGTTTAATTGAGACTGTGAATGACAAGCGTGTCTGGTAGCGTCACCTGCAGGGTCAAAGTCCTGGAAGTACTCAGGGCAGAGCTGCATGGCCGTGCCAGGGGCAGCGTCATCCCAACACATCCAGCCATCCCATGTGCGGTCACAGAATGTGCCTGTAAGGGGAGACACTACTGTATACAGTCTTTTACCACAGTAATGCAACTGCTTCACATTTGAAAAGGTTTAGGTTCATGTGATTCACTCACTCTGAACTGTTAAATATATCACGGACAAATACAGACTTTGTTGGGGGAGTTTCAAACTGATAATAATATTATTTCCTGTAAATGTGATGCAAAAACCAACAGAGAAATTAAAAACATGAAGAAAAAACTGCTTTTAAATGTCTACAATGATTCCTTCCAAATGTGTGATATACAACACTGATATCTGAAATTACATGTGCACACTTTAAAAACAGGACCAGTAAACAATACAAGGAAGTATGTGTCCAGTTTGATCCATGTAGGGAAGCAGGGCACAACATTTCATTTCAAAGACCATTATTTACTGAGCTCTAACAACATGGGGAAGCGTCAAGACAAAGACCACTTCCCTTCCTTCAGACCTAAGGGTGGTGTAGTCACTTCCCTTCTCCCTGGTTTCAAATACATTTGCTTAAATGTTTTTTGCTGTTTATTTAAATATTACTATATATATTTTTAAATCACAGCTTTATTTTCATGGTAGATGAGATAAAGATACAAAGGTAGATAAATAGGTAGATAGATTAATTGAAATGACACATGCTGCAGCTGAGACGAGAGCACTGTTGTAGTCCTAGTTAAAACTTCTCATCAAAAAACAATTTTCTCATTGTATTTAATAATAATATTATATTTGACACTTCATGTGCATCCCTGAAATAACTTTCTACCTTTTTGGTTTTTAGTAGTGCTCCTTTAATTAAAAAGCCCCTCCACAATGACACAATATTCACATTTTTTAGGTAGGAAAATGACAGCTCAAAGCTTAGTAACTACTTATTCTAAAATTGATTACATTTGTTTTTTCCCCTTATCAATCTACACATAATACCCAATAATGACCAAGAAAAAACAATCCGGACCAGTCTTTCCCACAATTCAGACTAGTCTCCCAGGCCCTGCTCCTGGAAAACATTCCCACAGCATAATGCTGCCACCACAATGGATGATGCCAGGGATGGTATTGGCCAGGTGATGAGCAGTGTCTAGTTTCCTCCAGATGTGTCCCTTGACATTCAAGTCAAAGAGTTCAATCTTGGTTTCAACTGACCAGGAAATATTTTTTGTCATGGTGTGAGAGTGCTTTATGTTCCTTTTGGCAAACTCTAAGCGGGCTGTCATGTGCTTTTTACTGTGCGTCTTCCGTTTGGCAACTCCACCATAATGTCCTGATTGGTGGAGTGCTGCAGAGATGGTTGTACTTCTGGAAGGTTTACACAGCATCCCAACGTTTTTGGAAATGGGGTACTAGATTGATGAGGGGAAAAACTGATTTATTCGGTTTTACAACCCCGTTTCCAAATGTTGAAACTGAGAAATGTTATTGTTTCTGGAAAAATATATACCCATTTTGAATTTGATGCCAGCAACATGTTTCAAAAAAGTTGGGACCAGGGGCATGCTTATTTCTGTGTTGCATCTCTTCTTCTTTTAACAACACTCTGTAAGCATTTGGGAACTGAGGAGACCAATTGCTGTATTTCTGAAAATGAAATGTGTTACCATTCTTGCTTGATATATATATATTCTTGCTGGATATCAGCTGCTCAACAGATCGGGGTCTCCTTTATCGTATTTTTCATTTTATAATGCGCCAAATGTTTTCAGTTGGTGACAGGTTTGGACTGCAGGCAGGCCAGTTTACCACCTGGACTCTTTTACTACTTGTTAGTTGTAATACATGCAGCATGTGGTTTGGCATTGTCTTGCTGAAATAAGCAGTGCCTTCCCTGAAAAAGACATTGTTTGGATGGCAGCATTTGTTGCTCCAGAACCTGTATATATTTTTCAGCATTAATGGTGCCTTCACAGATGTGCAAGTCACCCATGCCATGTGCACTAATACACCCGCATACCATCACAGATGTTGGTTTTTGAACTGTGCACTGATAACAAGCTGGATGGTCCCTTTCCTTTTTAGCCCAGAGGACACAGCGTCCATGATTCCCAAAAATAATTTTGTCAGACCACAGGACAGTTTTCCACTTCACCTCAGTCCATCTTAAATGAGCTCAGGCCCAGAGAACACAACGGTGTTTCAGGATCTTGTCATGTGCTTTTTACTGTGCTATATGGTTTATTTTTTGCAGGGTAGAGTTTTAACTTGCATTTGTGGATGCAGTGACATACTGTGTTCACAGACAATGGTTTTTGGAAGTGTTCCTGAGCCCATGCAGTGATTTCCACTACAGAATCGTGTCTGTTTTTATTCAGTGCCACCTGAGGGCCCGAAGATCATGGCCATTCATTATTGGTTTTTGGCCTTGTCCCTTGTATACAGAGATTTCCCTGGATTCTCTGAATCGATTAATGATATTATGTGCCATAGATTATGAGATCCCCAAACTCTTTGCAATTTTACGTAATTCTTAAATTGTTGCACTATTTGCCCGCAGTCTTTCACAGAATGGTGAACCCCTCCCCATCTTTACTTCTGAAAGACACTCTCTGGGATGCTCAATCATGTTACTGACCTGTTGCCAATTAACCTAATTAGTTGTGAGATGTTCAAGCAGGTTCTTCTTTTGTATTACACAACTTCTCCAGTCTTTTGTTGCCTCTGTCACAGCTTTTTTGGAACGTGTTGCTGGCATCAAAGTGGGCATATATTTTTCATGGAACCATAACATTTTTCAGTTTCAACATTTGATATGTTTTCTTTGTACTATTTTCTATTGAATATATGGTTTAAATGATTTGCACATCTTTGCATTTTGTTTTTATTTCCATTTTACACAGCATCCCAGCATTTTTGGAAAAAGGGTTGTAGAATAATGCTGTAACATAAAATATGGAAAAACTAAAGGGGTCTACTAAATACTAAAGGAGCAATCACACTACCACCATTTTTTGGCAAACACTGAGATTGCCTCATTGAAATGCTGCTGACTACATACATGACCCAGCATGTAGCAGGTGACCTTGTGTATGTGTCTAGAGCCTCACCATCTTCGTTGTGTGGCGGGTCGTGGATGATCTTTAGATAGCATTCAAACTGAGCTGACAGGATCTGGGTGCGGGTAACAGGCATGTTAGGCACCTCCTCTGATGTCGGCAAGGTCACATCTTCACCGCGGCACACCTATTGGATATGATAAACCATATTTTTTCAGTTTCTAATATGACAAACACCCACCCACACACACACACACACACACACACACACACACACACACACACACACACAGTGTACCCACAGACACGGCAAACTGTACACATTTGTTTTTCTATCCTTGTGGGAACGTGAAATCTTTAACATTAGGATTACGCATAACATTATATGGGCATTGAATTGCTGGGTAATAATATCCTACAAATACAATTATGATCATAATGGAGATTAAATACATTCCCAAAGAGAGACACATTGAAAAGATTACCCCAACAAAAAAGGAATTGTATTATTTTGTAGGTTGTAAACATGTAAGCCTTTAATACCCTTTTGACATTCAAACTGAGATTTTTGGATGACCATTGTATTGTATGTGATCTGGACGTGTGCTTATCTGTGCATATGTATTTATGGATATTTATCAGCATACATATGCTTTCATATTTATGTTATTATGTATTTGTAAGCAAATACAGAAAATCCAGAATTATCAGCACCACAAGTAAGTATCAATAAAAAAGGCTGTGAAAAAATGTCATTGTTGTTAATCAGCTTGATTTCACACTCAAAGAATTACATAAATCTACACTTTAATGGAGAGAAAATTGTTCAAAGAAAAAAGTAATCAATAAATAATTATTTTATTACAAAACACATGTGCCCCCTATGCTCTGAATTCTATTGTCTGAATAGATTAAAATTGTGCTTTTGGGCAACAAACACCAGAGGTAGGTTTGGTGTAAAAAGAGACATGGACATTCACAAAATAACCTAATCCACACGGTGAGGTATGGTGGTGGATATGTGATGTTGTGGGGCTGTTTTACTTCCAAAGGCCCTGGGAACCTTGTTAGGACACATGGTCACTCCATCAATTATCAGGAGATTTTAGGCCAAAACCTGTCTGCCACTGCCATTATAGCAGATGACGACAATTATTTCTTGATGTTGACTTTCCACTCAATTAATAGTCAGTTACATTTTAGTTTTTCAGAGCTGATAAACAACAATTACATTTTTTTCACAGCCTTTTTTGTTTATATTTACGTACGGTGCCAATAATTCTGGAGGGCACTTCATTTGCTATATATTTGTGTTTTCTGTATGTACACTGATCAGCCATAACATTATAACCACTGACAGGTGAAGTGAATAACACTGATAATCTCATCATCATGGCACCTGTCAGTGGGTGGGATATATTAGACGGCCAAGGCTCATTGATGCATGTGGGGAGTGAAGGCTGGCCCGTGTGGTCCGATCCAACAGACGAGCTACTGTAGCTAAAATTGCTGAAAAAGTTAATGCTGGTACTGATAAAAAGGTGTCAGAACACACAGTGCATCGCAATTTGTTGCATATGGGGCTGTGTAGCCGCAGACCAGTCAGGGTGCCCATGCTGACCCTATCCACTGCCGAAAGTGCCTACATTGGGCACGTGAGCATCAGAACTGGATCACGGAGCAATGGAAGAATGTGGTCTGGTCTGATGAATCACGTTTCCTTTTACATCACGTGGATGGCCAGGTGTGTGTGCGTCGCTTACCTGGAGAACACCAGGATGCACTATGGGAAGGAGGCAAGCTGGCGGAGGCAGTGTGATGCTTTGGGCAATGTTCTGTTAGGAAACCTTGGATCCTGCAATTCATCTGGATGTTACTTTGACACGTACCACCTACCTAAGCATTGTTACAGACCATGTGCACCCTTTCATGGCAACGGTATTCCCTGATGGCATTGGCCTCTTTCATCAGGATAATGCGTCCTGCCACAAAGCAAAAATGGTTCAGGAATGGTTTGAGGAACACAACGAGTTCAAGGTGTTGACTTGGCCTCCAAATTCCCCAGATCTCAATCCAATCGAGCATCTGTGGGATGTGCTGGACAAACAAGTCCGATCCATGGAGGCCCCACCTCGCAACTTACAGGACTTAAAGGATCTGCTGCTAACCTTGGTGCCAGATACCACAGCACACCTTCTGAGGTCTAGTGGAGTCCATGCCTCGACGGGTCAGGGTTGTTTTGCCGGCAAAAGGGGGCCTACACAATATTAGGCAGATGGTCATAATGTTGTGGCTGATCGGTATATATACTGTCTATACACATTCTATTTTATTTTAGTATTTATTATTTGTCCTCTTCAGCTCCCTCTGCTGGATTATTTTGTTTGTGGCGTTACAGGAAATAACCTGTGTGTGGCATGTTGCTTTGCCATTGTCTTGTGCGCACACTGTAGAAGGGCTTGTAACCAACATTTTCCTGAGGCAATAAAAACACAAGTATATTACTGGAGTGTGTTGTACTTTTTTTGCTTGACATGACACCAGAAACCCATGTTCCCTACCCCCTAGCTCTAAACCTAACTTTAATAACCTTAGCTTGATGCCTAATATTTACCCAAACTATAACACCTAATCCTAAACTTAACCAGTAATGCTTAAACCCAAAAGTAACACTCAAGGTTCACACTGTTTTTCTCCCCAAATACATCATGTCCAATTCGTGGACCTCCACATTGCTCCCAGCGTCAACGTCAAGACATGTTCTCTGAAGCCCATCTGATGAAGTTCGGCTCGCCCAGAAAGTCCAAACTAAGTCTTCACGTGCTGGAGTGAACGTACTCCTTGCTCTTCTACCATGATTGAGCACACACCAAGTTGCCACAAGGAGTTGCCAGAGCGGGACCAAATTTGAACCCTAACCCCAGCAAAGCCCCTGATGGTGCAGCACCCTCCATGGGAACCCTGGCCTACATTCGAACCCTGGTCTCACATCGACACACCTAACTGTGAGGCAGTGACTTTACCACAGATCTATTCAGGGGTAGTGGTAAAATCCCAATTTTAACGCTATGTCCAACTGTAAGTTTCACCCTTAACCTTACCCTTAAATCAGGCCCCATTCTTCAGGTTTTATGATTTGTGCATATACACACACACACACACACACACACACACACACACCTCTCACCTCAATGCCCAGTAGGAGCACTGGAAGCCAAATCCTTGGAATCATCCACATTGTTCAATAAGGGACAAAGATAGGTGTTGCCAGTGAGCATCCGTCAACTGTGGCGAGAGGAAACACAAGCACGTAAATTACAGGGTGGAGTTAATAGCTGTATTTCTAACTGTACTTCTTCATGGC
Organism: Esox masquinongy; assembly: GCA_016801175.1. Classification (NCBI taxonomy): domain Eukaryota; kingdom Metazoa; phylum Chordata; class Actinopteri; order Esociformes; family Esocidae; genus Esox; species Esox masquinongy. The sequence continues at coordinate 23,748 of JACXGI010008883.1, forward strand.
TCTGGTTCATATTACTGATTATTTGCAACAATCTGAAGCTAAATCTCATGTTAATAGTAACTGGCCATACTGAAAGAATCCCTTTCTAATTTCTATTCAGTTAAGAGCTTCCAGTGACGTCACCCATGTATGGACTGTATGCACAATACACTTGAAATGTAAAAGCTGATGTATAACTAGAGACAATCAGAGATATGTACTGTTTGTATTAGCATAGGCATTCGAGAATTACTCACTAGGGTGTGTAGAATCCATATAGTGTCAGTGGAGTGGATGGGTTAAACTGTGCTGCTAGCTATACCATCCACGTTGCCCCATGAAATGACACTTCATATGGATTCTACACGCCCTAGTGAGAGATTCTCAAATGCCATGTCCTACATAACAATGTCTATTTTTTTGTTGGAAGGCAATTCGCATAGGCCACTTTCAGGAGTGTATTGTATTGGAACCAATGGAGAGAAATACAGATTGGATCATTTTGAGTTCCAAATAAGTGGCACCTATATGATAAGATGTTTTATAGGCTTTTTATTATTATCTTTTAGGAGCAAGACCCAGAGGAGAATATTGGTTAAGGTCAAAGATACTACTAGCGGCACAGCCCCTAACTTGGGGGAGCAATGGATGGGTCATATCTCAATTCTAGTGCAGGCAAGCTAGAACCTGTCGACAAGGACAGGGAGAGATCATGAGTATGTCTTGTCTGGGTTGGTGGGTATGTGTCATCAAGTATACGTGTGTATGCTTATTCAACAAGAGAATTACACGTGTTTTCCGGGATTTACATGTGTTTTCCGGGATTTACATGTGTTTTCCGGAAGTCCATTATTTTAATTTGAAACAAGTTCAACCCAGCATTAATTAGGTTAGATAGATGGATAATGTACAAAGAACTCCATTAGTTACTATGAAATACCTATTTGAAGGAGTAGCAGGGAGCCCTATATCAACAGTTAAGTATGACTGCAGGAGGTTTTGCATAAAAGTTATGGCTCTGATCCAAGGGATAATGTGCTTCTTTAGTTCATTGCCATAATAGAGATGTCCCAACAATTTCCTTTTTTAATTATGAGTGGTTTAGCATTGGATAGGGGTTGGAGTAATTTTAAAATTTGCAGAACTTTATTTAGCCTGGAATTAACGGGAATGACGACTGGGAACATTATTATCATCATTATTACTATCATTATTTTGGGGTGTTTTTTAAATTGGGGGTGGCCCATTTTGGGGGGCTATGTAATATTTGTGTTACTATTTTCTTGTATCAGGGAGGCTCTGGTTTGTACAAGTAGTTTGTGTAGTACTAATGATTAAAAATGTAAATGACATGTAGCATGATTAGACACAGTCGATATACTTGGCTGTGACTGTTTTTAATTGCCTGTATTTTTTTCTTTCCTACTAAATTTTGTGCTTTGGCTTTCACTCAATCTTGTTGTGTTTTAATTCATTCACTTTAATAATGTGCAACTTGTCAATAGTAAGAGGAGACATGTTCAAGATTCCACTATCTGTCTTTCCAGTGACTAAGCATGTAGCGCAGTATGTAAGTGTCTCAAAACAGGATGTCCACTCTCAACAGCAGGTCAACAGCATTATAGTTGTTCCACTCAGGGTCAGAGAACATCCCCATTTTAAATACCAGCATAAGGATGTTTATTTTATGGAAAACAGGTATAGTTTTAAACATCCACAATATCCTTCCAGTGTTCATTTTCCAACCCAGCTAGGCCAGAATTTCTCTATATTTATACCTCAGTCCTTTTACATGCAACCAGGCTCAATCATCACTGGGACGATAAAATGCATAAAATAGGAAAAAGCACTTCTGTAAATCCTTTGACTTGCTGAGGGAAACCTATATCATGGAAAGACCTATGACCTTCCCTTAAATAACTTCTTCCTGATACCTACAGATTAGAAATGTTATAAAACATCTTCCTGCTTTTGAAAGTGATAGACCTTCTCTGTGGGGAATCAGATTAATCAATGAATGGTGCATAGGGTCTCACACTAAGAGACACAGCTTCTGCCCCAATACCCACCCAAACAGACACATGCATACACAGTGTAAATATTTATGTACAGTTCCCTCCAGAATGACTGCCAAAAACTCTATGAATAAAATGTAATTGTTGTTTATCACACGTCGACACTCAGTTTCTGTCTAGGAGGGTTTCTCTGTGGGTATCACTGTCTCCGAGGGTTTCAATGTGCGTTTCTATGTCTCTGAGTTTTTCTCTGTGTGTGTGTCTCGCTCTCTGCGTCTCCATCTTCATTCAAAAGGTTGGATGGATGCTGAATGGATGGTTTCCACTGTTGCCAAAGTCTTTTTGCCTCACGTTGTCTCTGTTGTCTGCCGGTTGTCTGTCTCTGCCTTTGTCTGAGTGTCTCTGTCTCTATTTTAATTCATTTTAATAGGTGCATTATTTGCATGCATGAGACAACAGGCCTGTACATTTCTGCTTTGTTGGTCATATGTTTTGTGCAATCTGTCATGTTAGTTGTTAAGGGTTATCACTGCAACAAAATGTTTGATTCTGCAATAGTGACAACCATCCTTCCTGCACACACAGTTGATATACTTAGGTTGTAATGTTTATTATTTTCCTCTGTTTGTACGTGTGATGATGCAGCCCCAGTGGGCTTTTTCCTATTAAACTATGCCTAGATAGCCATTCAGGTCAGACCTTTGCTTTATTATATCAGTCTTTCTGTGTCCCTCTGACTCCATTTCTCTCGGTCTTTATCTTTGTCTCTCAATAAAACTGCTTCTTCCCAGCTTCGGTAACGCTGCTGAACTCAGTACCTAACACTAACCATACCCACCCACCCACCGCTTAGTACTGCCTCTCAGGGACCTTGTTGCACTACTCTTCTTGTACTACTGGACTCTGACACTGCTTTACAAAGTCTGATAAGGACATTTTCAGATGCTACATGTTCATGTCTACCTCGGGAACCTCATTGCTGCTATCCCTGCATTTCAGTTTCATATGCTCCCTTCATTTGCCTTCACTGCACATTTAGAATTGCCATTTGTACTTGCATTTGCATTCATTGCACATCCATACAGCCCTCTTGTAACATACATTATACTTAATACTTGTACATTTTCTCCCCTCTTCTATTTACACTTCTGGTTTGATGCTAACTGCATTTCATTGTACTGTACTTGTACTGTTCAATGACAAAGTTGAATCTAATCTAATCTAAAATTACGTCACGGAGAGCTCCTTGGACTCTATGACCCGGTTTTTACTGTGACACGAACTGTGAAATGTGGGATGTTATATGGACAGGTGTGTGCCTTTCTAAATCATGTCCGATCAATTGAATTTGCAACAGGTGGGCTCCAATAAAGTTCTAAAGAACTCTCAAGGCTGATCAAAGGACACAGGAAGCATCTGAGCTTAATTTGGATTGTCATGACAAAGGGTCTAAATACTTATGTACATGAGATATTTCAGAATGTTACTTTAAATAAATAAACACAAGTTTCTAAAAACATGTTTTTTCGCTTTTTCATTTAGCTGTAGTGTGTATAGATTGATGGTAAAAATAAAGGAATCAATCAAAAAGTATTCTATAACACAACAACACTCATAGAAAGTGAAATGCTAAGAGTTAACAGGAAAATATTCCAATAATTCCAATAGACCAGTGGGCTGCATTTCTTAAATAGACCATATGTAAGATAAGCATACATGACCAGAAGAAATCCGCAGTTAATGTCTTAAGTTAATGTTTCAGCTAATTTCTTTCTATAAAAATGTCCAGAGTGCCTGAGATATTCACTATTTATACTCTGTCAGTGTGCATCGACCTGTTGTCTCCTGACACTTGCTTTAGACACTTGCTGCAATATCTCCCCCAAACTAAACCACCCTTGAAAAAAGTCCCGTTATTGTTTAATGCGATGCAAATGGACTAACACGATTTCAGTTGGATACACCATAACTATCCTCCCAACACAACTGAACTTTACTGACCATCAGTTAAACCGTTGTGTGATTACCACTATACGTAACAGCTGTATTCCTACAGTTGCATGCAAGCCAGTTAAGCTCCCCCTCTTCCCTCCAAAAAAACAAATAAAATATAACAGAACTCTTAAACTACAACACATTGAATGAATATGGTAATAACTGTGGTTGGGGAATAGTTTTGTTTCTCTGGGAGGGGGGAATATCCATTGTAATATATGGGGCCCTGGTGAAACAAAACCCTGCTCTACTATTTTAATGATTCAGATGTATACACACAATAACCCCAATTAAATGTTATAGGTTATGTGTAATAACAAAATGGTAGATTTCTATGCTAGAGAGTAGGACCAAAGATTGGAAGGCACCACTGAAAAGACAAGACTCTCAGGTTTCAGCAGACATCCTGTTAACCATGAGAGGGCCTACCGTTCTCATATAAGACTCTCATTAAGTAACAGAGGTACCTCCGATATGGGGTACTTACATTCAAGGATGTCCGAAACTATTATTAGAAATACTACAATTCATCTTGCTAGCAAGGCAACCTTTGCAACCATGATGAACGAGGGATTGTTAGAATCATCCCTCACATGTTTACAGTAACTTCTGGTCAGGCGAGAAATGTTTATAGCAGTTTTTTTTTTAGGGCTTCCTGGTCCAGGAATGTCAACAAGCTTAAACTTTTGTCTTGTAAATAATAGAGGCAAGATTCTACACAGTGCACCTTTAAGTTTGGCAGACAAAGAAAGTAGCATACAAGCTAATGATGTAACTGAGCCAGCCATAAAAATTCCATACTCAACAAAAGGGAACAGGGTTTGGGATGCAGCTAACCTAATGAAGAACAGTGGCAGAGTTAGTACGTAATTAGCTAACATTCAATTTTACGAATTAGAAGCTGCCTTCTCCCGACAATTGCTGCAATGAGCACAACTGCTCAAAATACGCAGACAAGCATATTAAAGTATGGAACAATATTTAACATGCTAAGAAAGCTGTTTGTGTCAGAGGTAGACATTACAATATTGTATTTACATTTCTATTATTTACACTGTTTTGCAGACTAATTACAGCTAGAAACTGTCCCTTGACAACCAATTGACAACCACTCAGGAAGCACTTTATTAACACCGAAGAAAATTCATGAAAATGTCATTCCATTCCAGACATTGTCTTTTGTGACCAACACAGTATGGGTTTACCATTTTAAACATATTGACTACTGCCTCCAGCAGCATGAGGAGCATACATTTTGTTGGCCTTTGTCTAACCTGGCTGTGTCTTTGACAGACAGAAATATAATATTATGGTCTGATTTTAAAACCAAGGTATCTCAGGAAAGCATTTCTTTCAATCCCTTTCTTGTCTCCAGCCAGTACTAACCCTGACCTTGTTTTTTTTCTTTACAGGCTGTTTCTTTTATTAACTTTCAATAATTCTGCTGAGCCAACAAACTTTGTTGACGTTTTCGTTACCAATTTTCCACCCGCGCGTTAAAACAGTCTGTATCCCATTTGACTAGTGAAGATGATAATCATAATTTCATGTAAAAATATTTGTATTTCCTAGCTGCATTCTCACGATCCCTGAGGGCAATCCATCTGTTTTGGTTGTTTAGGGGCACATTCTAATCACGTCTCTTTGGCGGCAAACTGTTGCATTTTGCCACATGATGGTAGTCCTTCAGCTTAGAGACCTCTACACACAATAACCTCGATAATTTCCCCCTCTATCTTGCTTACTGTAGGTCAAGTTGTCATAGCTCCCTGATTATAAATGGCCTGTTTATTTGTAATTCTAAGGGGCTGCAGACAGCCTCTCCAAATCCCAGGCAGAACAAAGTATAAGGAGTTCTCTCTTCCTCTGTTGTCCTGGCACTTCCCTTCTCCTCTCTCAACAGCCACAGGTTAAAAATAGGCCATTGTTGCACCTATGCAAAGGCCCAACATTTAATTACAACAGTAACATCTCTTCCTTGGACAAGGGCAATGCAAGCATGACCTAAGCAGAGACAGTCAAGGCAACAGTCTTGAGTATCGGTCATTTAAAGGGTATAACAACATGCCATGGGGTATAATCTGATTTATAAACCAGCGTAGTAGTAGCCTAGCCTTCATCACTTCGTATTTACCGACCATCCTACTAACAGGTTAGCCACACTAAACAGAAACAATAGTCAGCAGTGTTTGCAAAGGAACAACACGGTACAGATTACAATACACAATACTTTCTATCAGTAGACATATACAGCCAAATTGCCAGTATTGCGTTTTCCATGCTTGATCTAAGAAGGGTTAACTGTTCTTCTCAGTGCACTGAAGAGTGAAGACTCAGGGACAAGAAAGTTGGGATTGTATTTATCACAAATGCTGAAAAGTCACACACTCTGTTTGCATCAATATTGCACTTTGACATCAATATGGTAAACCCTATTTAGTTAAGTAAAATCGATACAGAAACTGTTTTTTTACTTAACAATTCACTGGGTAAAATGGAGCCCATAGTTATTCCACATTAAGTTGCTATCGCAGTTATCTGAAGCTTCTAGTTCCCATCAGGACATTTCACTTGAATAACTCCCCAAGTTAAAGAAACTTGAAGAAAATATTGTTCACCTAGTTTCGACAACTATACCAGAATATTGTACAGTAAATACAGTGCCCTTCCCTAGACAGAGAAATTACAAAAATATTGAAAGAAACACAAAAAAGTAAACAATTAAGTAATACAATACATACATACAACAAAAAAGTACTGTGTATAAACATTTATAAGCCTTTAAAATAAAAAGAACATAGAGCTCCACAAACAAATCAACATAAACACAACTGACTGGAATTCTCCAAAAGTATTAGGACAGTAACACACGCCTATTCTTTTGGCTCAGAAATTCCTGCACTTTGTAATGATACAAGGACTATGGGATTAAAAAGTGGATTGTCAGATTAAACAAACTATTTAGTAATTACAGCACACTGAAGGGTACCAACATATTTGGAAGATAGAATTACCAATTGTTTCTTATTAGGCATGTTTCTTATTTTCATCATTATTCCATTAACAAGAGCGCTGTTAACGCATATTCTTGATGTAAAAAGTTTCTACTTTTCTCTCTGGATTGGTCCTGCCGTACATACCTACACGTACGCAAAAAATGCAGGCCTCCTTACTGTACCTAGAATTTCTAAACAAACAGCTGGAGGTGTGGCTTTCTTCCATAAAGCTCCAATACTGTGGAAATGTCACGCCCTCCGCTTCCACCTCCTCTGAGTCCGGGCCAGTCTTTCTCTCTCTCCTGCCTGCCTCTCAAGTCTCTGCACCTGCTATTCATTCCCTCATCAGTCTACATATATATAAACCCTGGTTTCCGTCCATCCGGTGCTAGATCGTTGTTATTTCTCTACTACGTAGTAACGTTCACGGCCACCCCTAACCACAGTTTGAGTCTTCATTATGGTTGTTCCTTCCTGCCTACCCTGTCTACCTGTGTTCCCAAGATTCCTCCTTACATTACCCTTTTCGTTTCCCTGTTTGTCTCTGTGTCGTGCGTTTGGGCCCACTCTCGGCTTCCCCCTAACAGGAAGACCTGCCAATTAATGTGAGAAACGCAGCCTCAGTCTCAACCTTTACCTGTCTACTAAGATCTCTTCAGGAAGGTTTATGATTAAGTGTAATATGGCCCAGGGCTGTGAAGGTGAACAGCAAGGCAATGGATTTACAAACCATGCCTTGTCATGGGCTTACTCATGTTCCCCCATGTTGTCCCTAACGCTCTTGCAATGAAACTGAAGTCTGTGGGCCATAACAGGCCCCGTCTCAGGGTGATTACAGTTGGTTGGTGTTGTAGAAAATTAATTTATTGTCATTCTTATTTATTCATTATCTTATTAGAAGGTTTTTGTATTCTGTATGCTTGATCAATTACACATATACTGAAAGACTTGTCTCTCTCTCTGTCTCCAACTTATAAGGCCAGTATCTGTATTCAGGGGCAGTGATGAATAGAATGCCGGCTGAGCAGGGCCTTGGCTCCTTTTTAGCAGTAAGAGAAACAGGCCTCTGCCAGTGCCATAAAACCGCCATAAGAAACTGTTCTCTAGGAGGAAGCTCTTGAACAGCAGGGGGTTATTATTACTTACATCCTACAGGTGAACAGAGCTCTATTCCCTATTGGGAAGAGCATAGTTAACTTAAGTCTCCATATAGTAACTGTCCAGATTGATATATCTCAGCCTTTGACCGGGTTGTCTGGGCAACCGACATTCTATGATTCTCTGTGCCTCTTGGAGCCATCTGAGTGCAACCTTGCATTTTTAGACTACCCCATAGTGGCGACTATTCCTTGTATGTACATTCTGCAAATGCTA